>JBBELK010001805.1:0-40934 GCA_037783545.1 Henricia sp. BOLD:AAB3569
GGAATATATACAGTTTGGAGCATGCAAAATTTGAAGTTGGTTGGAAAATTCCTTGATTTCCAAATTTGCCGGCATTTGGGACACACTTTGACCTAATTCCCGTCACAATCTGGGGTGAGTCAACGGCCGTACAAATGTACACCAGCGCGGCGCAGGGTGTCCCAACAGCCACGGTTAGGGGAATAACCACGTAGCCGAGCTCCGTTTTCCCTAAACTCTGAAATTTCTCCGTCATTTCCAAGCGAAAATCTGTCAATTTTGCATGACAAGTGCGGAATATATACAGTTTGGAGCATGCAAAATTTGAAGTTGGTTGGAAAATTCCTTGATTTCCAAATTTGCCGGCATTTGGGACACACTTTGACCTAATTCCCGTCACAATCTGGGGTGAGTCAACGGCCGTACAAATGTACACCAGCGCGGCGCAGGGTGTCCCAACAGCCACGGTTAGGGGAATAACCACGTAGCCGAGCTCCGTTTTCCCTAAACTCTGAAATTTCTCCGTCATTTCCCAGCGAAAATCTGTCAATCTTGCATGACAAGTGCGGAATATATACAGTTTGGAGCATGCAACATTTGAAATTGGTTGGAAAATTCCTTGATTTCCAAATTTGCCGGCATTTGGGACACACTTTGACCTAATTCCCGTCACAATCTGGGGTGAGTCAACGGCCGTACAAATGTACACCAGCGCGGCGCAGGGTGTCCCAACAGCCACGGTTAGGGGAATAACCACGTAGCCAAGCTCCGTTTTCCCTAAACTCTGAAATTTCTCCGTCATTTCCCAGCGAAAATCTGTCAATCTTGCATGACAAGTGCGGAATATATACAGTTTGGAGCATGCAAAATTTGAAGTTGGTTGGAAAATTCCTTGATTTCCAAATTTGCCGGCATTTGGGACACACTTTGATCTAATTCCCGTCACAATCTGGGGTGAGTCAACGGCCGTACAAATGTACACCAGCGCGGCGCAGGGTGTCCCAACAGCCACGGTTAGGGGAATAACCACGTAGCCGAGCTCCGTTTTCCCTAAACTCTGAAATGTCTACGTCATTTCCCAGCGAAAATCTGTCAATTGTGCATGACAAGTGCGGAATATATACAGTTTGGAGCATGCAAAATTTGAAGTTGGTTGGAAAATTCATTGATTTCCAAATTTGCCGGCATTTGGGACACACTTTGACCTAATTCCCGTCACAATCTGGGGTGAGTCAACGGCCGTACAAATGTACAAAAGCGCGGCGCAGGGTGTCCCAACAGCCACGGTTAGGGGAATAACCACGTAGCCGAGCTCCGTTTTCCCTAAACTCTGAAATTTCTCCGTCAATTCCCAGCGAAAATCTGTTAGGTTTGTATGACAAGTGCGGAATATATACAGTTTGGAGCATGCAAAATTTGAAGTTGGTTGGAAAATTCCTTGATTTCCAAATTTGCCGGCATTTGGGACACACTTTGACCTAATTCCCGTCACAATCTGGGGTGAGTCAACGGCCGTACAATTGTACACCAGCGCGGCGCAGGGTGTCCCAACAGCCACGGTTAGGGGAATAACCACGAAGCCGAGCTCCGTTTTCCCTAAACTCTGAAATTTCTCCGTCATTTCCCAGCGAAAATCTGTCAATCTTCCATGACAAGTGCGGAATATATACAGTTTGGAGCATGCAAAATTTGAAGTTGGTTGGAAAATTCTTTGATTTCCAAATTTGCCGGCATTTGGGACACACTTTGACCTAATTCCCGTCACAATATGGGGTGAGTCAACGGCCGTACAAATGTACACCAGCGCGGCGCAGGGTGTCCCAACAGCCACGGTTAGGGGAATAACCACGTAGCCGAGCTCCGTTTTCCCTAAACTCTGTAATTTCTCCGTCATTTCCCAGCGAAAATCTGTCAATTTTGCATGACAAGTGCGGAATATATACAGTTTGGAGCATGCAAAATTTGAAGTTGGTTGGAAAATTCCTTGATTTCCAAATTTTCCGGCATTTGGGACACACTTTGACCTAATTCCCGTCACAATCTGGGGTGAGTCAACAGCCGTACAAATGTACACCAGCGCGGCGCAGGGTGTCCCAACAGCCACGGTTAGGGGAATAACCACGTAGCCGAGCTCCGTTTTCTCTAAACTCTGAAATTTTTCCGTCATTTCCCAGCGAAAATCTGTCAATTTTGCATGACAAGTGCGGAATATATACAGTTTGGAGCATGCAAAATTTGAAGTTGGTTGGAAAATTCCTTGATTTCCAAATTTGCCGGCATTTGGGACACACTTTGACCTAATTCCCGTCACAATCTGGGGTGAGTCAACGGCCGTACAAATGTACACCAGCGCAGCGCAGGGTGTCCCAACAGCCACGGTTAGGGGAATAACCACGTAGCCGAGCTCCGTTTTCCCTAAACTCTGAAATTTCTCCGTCATTTCCCAGCGAAAATCTGTCAATTTTGCATGACAAGTGCGGAATATATACAGTTTGGAGCATGCAAAATTTGAAGTTGGTTGGAAAATTCCTTGATTTCCAAATTTGCCGGCATTTGGGACACACTTTGACCTAATTCCCGTCACAATCTGGGGTGAGTCAACGGCCGTACAAATGTACACCAGCGCGGCGCAGGGTGTCCCAACAGCCACGGTTAGGGGAATAACCACGTAGCCGAGCTCCGTTTTCCCTAAACTCTGAAATTTCTCCGTCATTTCCCAACGAAAATCTGTCAATCTTGCATGACAAGTGCGGAATATATACAGTTTGGAGCATGCAAAATTTGAAGTTGGTTGGAAAATTCCTTGATTTCCAAATTTGCCGGCATTTGGGACACACTTTGATCTAATTCCCGTCACAATCTGGGGTGAGTCAACGGCCGTACAAATGTACACCAGCGCGGCGCAGGGTGTCCCAACAGCCACGGTTAGGGGAATAACCACGTAGCCGAGCTCCGTTTTCCCTAAACTCTGAAATGTCTACGTCATTTCCCAGCGAAAATCTGTCAATTGTGCATGACAAGTGGGTCATTCCATGTCAGACCAACGCACTTTTTTACCTTATGTCTTCCGATTTTAATAAAAATTGCTGTCCTTATAGGTCCTGATGAGCAATGAATGCACACCAATTTTTAGCCCGATCCGACCTACTATGTGGTCAGGGCAGACACCCACAAAAAATGGACATTTTTAGAGTAAAATACCACCCTTTTGGTACAAATATGTCAAAACCATGTCAATTTTCATCGAGTATATGCAAATTTGGTATTAAAATAATGATAATTGCATGCTCAAATCAATTCTTTTGTCAAAAATAAATTTCGTAAAAAGTAGGTCACCGTACCTTTAATATGTTATCGTGACCTTTGACCCAATTTTTGTAATAATGTATCATTCCGAAAATCAACGAAATTAAAATGACTTGATAGAGCATGTCTTCCTCTATCAGAATCCACTTAGAACAAATTGGGATCTTTAAAATTTGCAACTTTATGACTATTTTTGTACAGTTGGTAGGTTACAAATTAGTCAATTTATATACTTTACATTAGAAATCCACTAACACAACTCAATCGTCTGTTTCTAAAGTTACTAAAATTAAACTAGATTTGTAAATGTATAAAGAACAAGCCAGAAAAAGCAAAATTCTACCTTCTGATTTTAAGGAAACTGTATCACCAGAATATCTGGCCTCTGAGTTGTGCTAACACTACAGCTAAGCCCTGCACTATTTGTTATTGACTGGACAAAACATGACACTTAAGGGCGCTATAATTCATGCATCAATCAACACACAAGGCTTGCAATTTAGCATCTTAACCGATTCTACAACAGTTGGGGAAATTTTGCTCATAGGCAGTCTTCTCTTTGGACTAGGTGACACAATGTCTCAGTCTCAGTGTTCAGTGGGACAGCGCCCTGAATGAAGTCATCCTGAGATATCAGGGAATTTCCACTCTGCAAAGCGACGTAACAATACCCTGAGGAAACACACGCAAATCTGTGGACTGAGCCGGCTGTTGTCTTGAGCCAACTCACGCCCGAGTCATTTTGATGTAATTTAATCAATTCGGTCATGTTATGCCGAAAAGAAACGATTTCTGCACTGTAAAAAATTGTGTTCAGTCACAGGTGTTTTTCTGTTGAAAAAGTCAAAATCGAACAGTAACTTTTACTGTTTTTGGAATTTGTTGTTATTGCACAAACGTTCTTCCGTCTGTGTACATTTTAAAAATATTGTTCTGTATGATCACAGACGGTTTGTCGTTAAATTACAGGTTTGTTCAGGAACAAGAAACTTTTAATCTTCATCTGTTAAAATACAGCCATGTTACTGTTTAGTAACAGAGGACCTTCTGTTATCCCATCGATGTTCCCTGGTATGCGGCAGAAATTACGCGGCGTTGATAGCGAGTACCAGTACGTTGCATGCTGGGAAATCACTGCAGTAAATTCAAACTGCGCAGTGCGCTTTTTGTAGTTGTGCCGTTCGTATATGAAATGACAGATTTTGGCGAGCGTTATGTCGAAATATATACTGGAGACTGTTCAGTTTATAGTGCCGACTTGAACGAGAAGTAGCTGCTCTACATGTCGTGAAAGGCAAGTCGGTATTTTCGTACATTTTTTGGTTTTTATTTGCGTTTTATTTGCCGTGCAATACTGCCTGAAGTGGAGATACACGGGAGCATGTAACCTGCCTCAAAGTGCGGGAATACAGTAGACTCAGGCGGAAATTCCCCCTGAATTTATCATATTCCTGTATTTCAGCGAGTCGGGTTACATTTTTGGTAAATTGTACACCCTGTTGAAACTCCACTGCACCCCGGCATGCAAATAAAAACTAGGAAATTGAGAGAAACATGCCGACTTATTTTACATGAAGTGTGGTGCATCTACAACACAAAAATTGAACTGTAAAGGTCAACAAGAAACAGTCGTCAATAACCTGGACTGCTTTGTTCAGTTACATAGAATTGTTTCTGTACAGAAGGCTTTGTTAAAGAACAAAACCATGCACAAAACTA
This sequence comes from Henricia sp. BOLD:AAB3569, assembly GCA_037783545.1. Taxonomy (NCBI): domain Eukaryota; kingdom Metazoa; phylum Echinodermata; class Asteroidea; order Spinulosida; family Echinasteridae; genus Henricia; species Henricia sp. BOLD:AAB3569. The sequence goes on from JBBELK010001805.1 coordinate 5,005, forward strand.
TCACTGAGTCGTCTGTTGAAAAACAGAAGAATCTTCTGTAAATTTACAATTCCAAATAACAGTAGCATCTACTGTATGCAAACAGAGAAAACAAAAAAGTAGAATGTACTGTTCAAAAACAGTACGCTATGTAATGCCAATTGACATATGAATGTACTGTAAATGAACAGAGATTTTTTAAACAGTGTGTACTTTCCAGAAATTGTATTGGGTTCCGTTCCTTATGACTGTCCCATTCCTACCAAACTTTCAAACGACGATCTTATTTACTCCGCAGTTTTTCAAATTAATAACAGGGATGCATGCTGACGAATGTATCACATGCATGCACGGTGTTTACAATCTGCGCTCGCGTTACATTTGAATGCCTGCAATCATGCTGCAATGCACTGCCAAGCGTCCTGATTGGTCCAGCAGAGGCGACGAGATTTCTGTCGCTAGTCCCACCACGAAATGGGGCCTTTTTCAACAGGGCCACTGTACGCAGGAGTTAGGGAGTGCGTTAAAGGGGCACTGTTGCAAGAGGATGGAATGAAGTATGTTCTGATGACACTGAACATTATAACCCCTTCTAACCCCTCCAAGGTTGTCAATTTGTTTGTTTGATTTTTTGGTCATCTATTTTTACAATCTTCTGAAGAAATTTGAAGAAAAAAAATTGGCACCCCCCTCCCCCACCCCCCCCCCCCCCCCCCAAACAAAAAGCCAAATCATTGGTACGCCACTGCTGATAATTTAAAGTATGATTCTGGTTAGACCACATTAGCCCTCAAAATGAGAAATTCACCAACCAAGAATAATTTTAGTAACAATTGAAACAGAACAGTAAGTTGTGAGTGGATTTCTAATGTAAAGTATATAAATTGACTAATTTGTAACCTACCAACTGTACAAAAATAGTCATAAAGTTGCAAATTTTAAAGATCCCAATTTGTTCTAAGTGGATTCTGATAGAGGAAGACATGCTCTATCAAGTCATTTTCATTTCGTTAATTTTCGGAATGATACATTATTACAAAAATTGGGTCAAAGGTCACGATGACATATTAAAGGTCACGGTGACCTACTTTTGAAAATAATATTTTTGACAAAAGAATTGATTTGAGCATGCAATTCTCATTATTTTAATACCAAATTTGCATATACTCGATGAAAATTGACATGGTTTTTACATATTTGTACCAAAAGGGTGGTATTTCACTCTAAAAATGTCAGATTTTTGTGGTGTCTGCCCTGAGCACATGGTAGGTCGGATCGGGCTAAAAATTGGTGTGCATTCATTGCTCATTAGGACCTACAAGCACAGCAAATTTTATCAAAATTGGAAGACATAAGGTAAAAAAGTGCGTTGGTCTGACATGGAATGACCCAAGTGCGGAATATATACAGTTTGGAGCATGCAAAATTTGAAGTTGGTTGGAAAATTCATTGATTTCCAAATTTGCCGGCATTTGGGACACACTTTGACCTAATTCCCGTCACAATCTGGGGTGAGTCAACGGCCGTACAAATGTACAAAAGCGCGGCGCAGGGTGTCCCAACAGCCACGGTTAGGGGAATAACCACGTAGCCGAGCTCCGTTTTCCCTAAACTCTGAAATTTCTCCGTCACTTCCCAGCGAAAATCTGTTAGGTTTGTATGACAAGTGCGGAATATATACAGTTTGGAGCATGCAAAATTTGAAGTTGGTTGGAAAATTCCTTGATTTCCAAATTTGCCGGCATTTGGGACACACTTTGACCTAATTCCCGTCACAATCTGGGGTGAATCAACGGCCGTACAATTGTACACCAGCGCGGCGCAGGGTGTCCCAACAGCCACGGTTAGGGGAATAACCACGTAGCCGAGCTCCGTTTTCCCTAAACTCTGAAATTTCTCCGTCATTTCCCAGCAAAAATCTGTCAATTTTGCATGACAAGTGCGGAATATATACAGTTTGGAGCATGCAAAATTTGAAGTTGGTTGGAAAATTCCTTGATTTCCAAATTTGCCGGCATTTGGGACACACTTTGACCTAATTCCCGTCACAATCTGGGGTGAGTCAACGGCCGTACAAATGTACACCAGCGCGGCGCAGGGTGTCCCAACAGCCACGGTTAGGGGAATAACCACGTAGCCGAGCTCCGTTTTCCCTAAACTCTGAAATTTCTCCGTCATTTCCCAACGAAAATCTGTCAATCTTGCATGACAAGTGCGGAATATATACAGTTTGGAGCATGCAAAATTTGAAGTTGGTTGGAAAATTCCTTGATTTCCAAATTTGCCGGCATTTGGGACACACTTTGATCTAATTCCCGTCACAATCTGGGGTGAGTCAACGGCCGTACAAATGTACACCAGCGCGGCGCAGGGTGTCCCAACAGCCACGGTTAGGGGAATAACCACGTAGCCGAGCTCCGTTTTCCCTAAACTCTGAAATGTCTACGTCATTTCCCAGCGAAAATCTGTCAATTGTGCATGACAAGTGCGGAATATATACAGTTTGGAGCATGCAAAATTTGAAGTTGGTTGGAAAATTCATTGATTTCCAAATTTGCCGGCATTTGGGACACACTTTGACCTAATTCCCGTCACAATCTGGGGTGAGTCAACGGCCGTACAAATGTACAAAAGCGCGGCGCAGGGTGTCCCAACAGCCACGGTTAGGGGAATAACCACGTAGCCGAGCTCCGTTTTCCCTAAACTCTGAAATTTCTCCGTCACTTCCCAGCGAAAATCTGTTAGGTTTGTATGACAAGTGCGGAATATATACAGTTTGGAGCATGCAAAATTTGAAGTTGGTTGGAAAATTCCTTGATTTCCAAATTTGCCGGCATTTGGGACACACTTTGACCTAATTCCCGTCACAATCTGGGGTGAATCAACGGCCGTACAATTGTACACCAGCGCGGCGCAGGGTGTCCCAACAGCCACGGTTAGGGGAATAACCACGTAGCCGAGCTCCGTTTTCCCTAAACTCTGAAATTTCTCCGTCATTTCCCAGCGAAAATCTGTCAATCTTCCATGACAAGTGCGGAATATATACAGTTTGGAGCATGCAAAATTTGAAGTTGGTTGGAAAATTCCTTGATTTCCAAATTTGCCGGCATTTGGGACACACTTTGACCTAATTCCCGTCACAATATGGGGTGAGTCAACGGCCGTACAAATGTACACCAGCGCGGCGCAGGGTGTCCCAACAGCCACGGTTAGGGGAATAACCACGTAGCCGAGCTCCGTTTTCCCTAAACTCTGTAATTTCTCCGTCATTTCCCAGCGAAAATCTGTCAATTTTGCATGACAAGTGCGGAATATATACAGTTTGGAGCATGCAAAATTTGAAGTTGGTTGGAAAATTCCTTGATTTCCAAATTTGCCGGCATTTGGGACACACTTTGACCTAATTCCCGTCACAATCTGGGGTGAGTCAACGGCCGTACAAATGTACACCAGCGCAGCGCAGGGTGTCCCAACAGCCACGGTTAGGGGAATAACCACGTAGCCGAGCTCCGTTTTCCCTAAACTCTGAAATTTCTCCGTCATTTCCCAACGAAAATCTGTCAATCTTGCATGACAAGTGCGGAATATATACAGTTTGGAGCATGCAAAATTTGAAGTTGGTTGGAAAATTCCTTGATTTCCAAATTTGCCGGCATTTGGGACACACTTTGACCTAATTCCCGTCACAATCTGGGGTGAATCAACGGCCGTACAATTGTACACCAGCGCGGCGCAGGGTGTCCCAACAGCCACGGTTAGGGGAATAACCACGTAGCCGAGCTCCGTTTTCCCTAAACTCTGAAATGTCTACGTCATTTCCCAGCGAAAATCTGTCAATTGTGCATGACAAGTGCGGAATATATACAGTTTGGAGCATGCAAAATTTGAAGTTGGTTGGAAAATTCATTGATTTCCAAATTTGCCGGCATTTGGGACACACTTTGACCTAATTCCCGTCACAATCTGGGGTGAGTCAACGGCCGTACAAATGTACAAAAGCGCGGCGCAGGGTGTCCCAACAGCCACGGTTAGGGGAATAACCACGTAGCCGAGCTCCGTTTTCCCTAAACTCTGAAATTTCTCCGTCACTTCCCAGCGAAAATCTGTTAGGTTTGTATGACAAGTGCGGAATATATACAGTTTGGAGCATGCAAAATTTGAAGTTGGTTGGAAAATTCCTTGATTTCCAAATTTGCCGGCATTTGGGACACACTTTGACCTAATTCCCGTCACAATCTGGGGTGAATCAACGGCCGTACAATTGTACACCAGCGCGGCGCAGGGTGTCCCAACAGCCACGGTTAGGGGAATAACCACGTAGCCGAGCTCCGTTTTCCCTAAACTCTGAAATTTCTCCGTCATTTCCCAGCGAAAATCTGTCAATCTTCCATGACAAGTGCGGAATATATACAGTTTGGAGCATGCAAAATTTGAAGTTGGTTGGAAAATTCCTTGATTTCCAAATTTGCCGGCATTTGGGACACACTTTGACCTAATTCCCGTCACAATATGGGGTGAGTCAACGGCCGTACAAATGTACACCAGCGCGGCGCAGGGTGTCCCAACAGCCACGGTTAGGGGAATAACCACGTAGCCGAGCTCCGTTTTCCCTAAACTCTGTAATTTCTCCGTCATTTCCCAGCGAAAATCTGTCAATTTTGCATGACAAGTGCGGAATATATACAGTTTGGAGCATGCAAAATTTGAAGTTGGTTGGAAAATTCCTTGATTTCCAAATTTGCCGGCATTTGGGACACACTTTGACCTAATTCCCGTCACAATCTGGGGTGAGTCAACGGCCGTACAAATGTACACCAGCGCAGCGCAGGGTGTCCCAACAGCCACGGTTAGGGGAATAACCACGTAGCCGAGCTCCGTTTTCCCTAAACTCTGAAATTTCTCCGTCATTTCCCAGCGAAAATCTGTCAATTTTGCATGACAAGTGCGGAATATATACAGTTTGGAGCATGCAAAATTTGAAGTTGGTTGGAAAATTCCTTGATTTCCAAATTTGCCGGCATTTGGGACACACTTTGACCTAATTCCCGTCACAATCTGGGGTGAGTCAACGGCCGTACAAATGTACACCAGCGCGGCGCAGGGTGTCCCAACAGCCACGGTTAGGGGAATAACCACGTAGCCGAGCTCCGTTTTCCCTAAACTCTGAAATTTCTCCGTCATTTCCCAACGAAAATCTGTCAATCTTGCATGACAAGTGCGGAATATATACAGTTTGGAGCATGCAAAATTTGAAGTTGGTTGGAAAATTCCTTGATTTCCAAATTTGCCGGCATTTGGGACACACTTTGATCTAATTCCCGTCACAATCTGGGGTGAGTCAACGGCCGTACAAATGTACACCAGCGCGGCGCAGGGTGTCCCAACAGCCACGGTTAGGGGAATAACCACGTAGCCGAGCTCCGTTTTCCCTAAACTCTGAAATGTCTACGTCATTTCCCAGCGAAAATCTGTCAATTGTGCATGACAAGTGCGGAATATATACAGTTTGGAGCATGCAAAATTTGAAGTTGGTTGGAAAATTCATTGATTTCCAAATTTGCCGGCATTTGGGACACACTTTGACCTAATTCCCGTCACAATCTGGGGTGAGTCAACGGCCGTACAAATGTACAAAAGCGCGGCGCAGGGTGTCCCAACAGCCACGGTTAGGGGAATAACCACGTAGCCGAGCTCCGTTTTCCCTAAACTCTGAAATTTCTCCGTCACTTCCCAGCGAAAATCTGTTAGGTTTGTATGACAAGTGCGGAATATATACAGTTTGGAGCATGCAAAATTTGAAGTTGGTTGGAAAATTCCTTGATTTCCAAATTTGCCGGCATTTGGGACACACTTTGACCTAATTCCCGTCACAATCTGGGGTGAATCAACGGCCGTACAATTGTACACCAGCGCGGCGCAGGGTGTCCCAACAGCCACGGTTAGGGGAATAACCACGTAGCCGAGCTCCGTTTTCCCTAAACTCTGAAATTTCTCCGTCATTTCCCAGCGAAAATCTGTCAATTTTGCATGACAAGTGCGGAATATATACAGTTTGGAGCATGCAAAATTTGAAGTTGGTTGGAAAATTCCTTGATTTCCAAATTTGCCGGCATATGGGACACACTTTGACCTAATTCCCGTCACAATATGGGGTGAGTCAACGGCCGTACAAATGTACACCAGCGCGGAGCAGGGTGTCCCAACAACCACGGTTAGGGGAATAACCACGTAGCCGAGCTCCGTTTTCCCTAAACTCTGTAATTTCTCCGTCATTTCCCAGCGAAAATCTGTAAATTTTGCATGACAAGTGCGGAATATATACAGTTTGGAGCATGCAAAATTTGAAGTTGGTTGGAAAATTCCTTGATTTCCAAATTTGCCGGCATTTGGGACACACTTTGACCTAATTCCCGTCACAATCTGGGGTGAGTCAACGGCCGTACAAATGTACACCAGCGCGGCGCAGGGTGTCCCAACAGCCACGGTTAGGGGAATAACCACGTAGCCGAGCTCCGTTTTCCCTAAACTCTGAAATTTCTACGTCATTTCCCAGCGAAAATCTGTCAATTTTGCATGACAAGTGCGGAATATATACAGTTTGGAGCATGCAAAATTTGAAGTTGGTTGGAAAATTCCTTGATTTCCAAATTTGCCGGCATTTGGGACACACTTTGACCTAATTCCCGTCACAATCTGGGGTGAGTCAACGGCCGTACAAATGTACACCAGCGCGGCGCAGGGTGTCCCAACAGCCACGGTTAGGGGAATAACCACGTAGCCGAGCTCCGTTTTCTCTAAACTCTGAAATTTCTCCGTCATTTCCCAGCGAAAATCTGTCAATTTTGCATGACAAGTGCGGAATATATACAGTTTGGAGCATGCAAAATTTGAAGTTGGTTGGAAAATTCCTTGATTTCCAAATTTGCCGGCATTTGGGACACACTTTGACCTAATTCCCGTCACAATCTGGGGTGAGTCAACGGCCGTACAAATGTACACCAGCGCGGCGCAGGGTGTCCCAACAGCCACGGTTAGGGGAATAACCACGTAGCCGAGCTCCGTTTTCCCTAAACTCTGAAATTTCTCCGTCATTTCCCAGCGAAAATCTGTCAATCTTGCATGACAAGTGCGGAATATATACAGTTTGGAGCATGCAAAATTTGAAGTTGGTTGGAAAATTCCTTAATTTCCAAATTTGCCGGCAATTGGGACACACTTTGACCTAATTCCCGTCACAATCTGGGGTGAGTCAACGGCCGTACAAATGTACACCAGCGCGGCGCAGGGTGTCCCAACAGCCACGGTTAGGGGAATAACCACGTAGCCGAGCTCCGTTTTCCCTAAACTCTGAAATTTATCCGTCATTTCCCAGCGAAAATCTGTCAATCTTGCATGACAAGTGCGGAATATATACAGTTTGGAGCATGCAAAATTTGAAGTTGGTTGGAAAATTCCTTGATTTCCAAATTTGCCGGCATTTGGGACACACTTTGACCTAATTCCCGTCACAATCTGGGGTGAGTCAACGGCCGTACAAATGTACACCAGCGCGGCGCAGGGTGTCCCAACAGCCACGGTTAGGGGAATAACCACGTAGCCGAGCTCCGTTTTCCCTAAACTCTGAAATTTCTCCGTCATTTCCCAGCGAAAATCTGTCAATTTTGCATGACAAGTGCGGAATATATACAGTTTGGAGCATGCAAAATTTGAAGTTGGTTGGAAAATTCCTTGATTTCCAAATTTGCCGGCATATGGGACACACTTTGACCTAATTCCCGTCACAATATGGGGTGAGTCAACGGCCGTACAAATGTACACCAGCGCGGAGCAGGGTGTCCCAACAACCACGGTTAGGGGAATAACCACGTAGCCGAGCTCCGTTTTCCCTAAACTCTGTAATTTCTCCGTCATTTCCCAGCGAAAATCTGTAAATTTTGCATGACAAGTGCGGAATATATACAGTTTGGAGCATGCAAAATTTGAAGTTGGTTGGAAAATTCCTTGATTTCCAAATTTGCCGGCATTTGGGACACACTTTGACCTAATTCCCGTCACAATCTGGGGTGAGTCAACGGCCGTACAAATGTACACCAGCGCGGCGCAGGGTGTCCCAACAGCCACGGTTAGGGGAATAACCACGTAGCCGAGCTCCGTTTTCCCTAAACTCTGAAATTTCTACGTCATTTCCCAGCGAAAATCTGTCAATTTTGCATGACAAGTGCGGAATATATACAGTTTGGAGCATGCAAAATTTGAAGTTGGTTGGAAAATTCCTTGATTTCCAAATTTGCCGGCATTTGGGACACACTTTGACCTAATTCCCGTCACAATCTGGGGTGAGTCAACGGCCGTACAAATGTACACCAGCGCGGCGCAGGGTGTCCCAACAGCCACGGTTAGGGGAATAACCACGTAGCCGAGCTCCGTTTTCTCTAAACTCTGAAATTTCTCCGTCATTTCCCAGCGAAAATCTGTCAATTTTGCATGACAAGTGCGGAATATATACAGTTTGGAGCATGCAAAATTTGAAGTTGGTTGGAAAATTCCTTGATTTCCAAATTTGCCGGCATTTGGGACACACTTTGACCTAATTCCCGTCACAATCTGGGGTGAGTCAACGGCCGTACAAATGTACACCAGCGCGGCGCAGGGTGTCCCAACAGCCACGGTTAGGGGAATAACCACGTAGCCGAGCTCCGTTTTCCCTAAACTCTGAAATTTCTCCGTCATTTCCCAGCGAAAATCTGTCAATCTTGCATGACAAGTGCGGAATATATACAGTTTGGAGCATGCAAAATTTGAAGTTGGTTGGAAAATTCCTTAATTTCCAAATTTGCCGGCAATTGGGACACACTTTGACCTAATTCCCGTCACAATCTGGGGTGAGTCAACGGCCGTACAAATGTACACCAGCGCGGCGCAGGGTGTCCCAACAGCCACGGTTAGGGGAATAACCACGTAGCCGAGCTCCGTTTTCCCTAAACTCTGAAATTTATCCGTCATTTCCCAGCGAAAATCTGTCAATCTTGCATGACAAGTGCGGAATATATACAGTTTGGAGCATGCAAAATTTGAAGTTGGTTGGAAAATTCCTTGATTTCCAAATTTGCCGGCATTTGGGACACACTTTGACCTAATTCCCGTCACAATCTGGGGTGAGTCAACGGCCGTACAAATGTACACCAGCGCGGCGCAGGGTGTCCCAACAGCCACGGTTAGGGGAATAACCACGTAGCCGAGCTCCGTTTTCCCTAAACTCTGAAATGTCTCCGTCATTTCCCAGCGAAAATCTGTCAATTTTGCATGACAAGTGCGGAATATATACAGTTTGGAGCATGCAAAATTTGAAGTTGGTTGGAAAATTCCTTGATTTCCAAATTTGCCGGCATTTGGGACACACTTTGACCTAATTCCCGTCACAATCTGGGGTGAGTCAACGGCCGTACAAATGTACACCAGCGCGGCGCAGGGTGTCCTAACAGCCACGGTTAGGGGAATAACCACGTAGCCGAGCTCCGTTTTCCCTAAACTCTGAAATTTCTCCGTCATTTCCCAGCGAAAATCTGTCAATTTTGCATGACAAGTGCGGAATATATACAGTTTGGAGCATGCAAAATTTGAAGTTGGTTGGAAAATTCCTTGATTTCCAAATTTGCCGGCATTTGGGACACACTTTGACCTAATTCCCGTCACAATCTGGGGTGAGTCAACGGCCGTACAAGTGTACACCGGCGCGGCGCAGGGTGTCCCAACAGCCACGGTTAGGGGAATAACCACGTAGCCGAGCTTCGTTTTCCCTAAACTCTGAAATTTCTACGTCATTTCCCAGCAAAAATCTGTCAATTTTGCATGACAAGTGCGGAATATATACAGTTTGGAGCATGCAAAATTTGAAGTTGGTTGGAAAATTCCTTGATTTAAAATTTGCCGGCATTTGGGACACACTTTGACCTAATTCCCGTCACAATCTGGGGTGAGTCAACGGCCGTACAAATGTACACCAGCGCGGCGCAGGGTGTCCCAACAGCCACGGTTAGGGGAATAACCACGTAGCCGAGCTCCGTTTTCCCTAAACTCTGAAATGTCTCCGTCATTTCCCAGCGAAAATCTGTCAATCTTGCATGACAAGTGCGGAATATATACAGCTTGGAGCATGCAAAATTTGAAGTTGGTTGGAAAATTCCTTGATTTCCAAATTTGCCGGCATTTGGGACACACTTTGACCTAATTCCCGTCACAATCTGGGGTGAGTCAACGGCCGTACAAATGTACACCAGAGCGGCGCAGGGTGTCTCAACAGCCACGGTTAGGGGAATAACCACGTAGCCGGGCTCCGTTTTCCCTAAACTCTGAAATTTCTCCGTCATTTCCCAGCGAAAATCTGTCAATCTTGCATGACAAGTGCGGAATATATACAGTTTGGAGCATGCAAAATTTGAAGTTGGTTGGAAAATTCCTTGATTTCCAAATTTGCCGGCATTTGGGACACACTTTGACCTAATTCCCGTCACAATCTGGGGTGAGTCAACGGCCGTACAAATGTACACCAGCGCGGCGCAGGGTGTCCCAACAGCCACGGTTAGGGGAATAACCACGTAGCCGAGCTCCGTTTTCCCTAAACTCTGAAATTTCTACGTCATTTCCCAGCGAAAATCTGTCAATTTTGCATGACAAGTGCGGAATATATACAGTTTGGAGCATGCAAAATTTGAAGTTGGTTGGAAAATTCCTTGATTTCCAAATTTGCCGGCATTTGGGACACACTTTGACCTAATTTCCGTCACAATCTGGGGTGAGTCAACGGCCGTACAAATGTACACCAGCGCGGCGCAGGGTGTCCCAACAGCCACGGTTAGGGGAATAACCACGTAGCCGAGCTCCGTTTTCCCTAAACTCTGAAATTTATCCGTCATTTCCCAGCGAAAATCTGTCAATCTTGCATGACAAGTGCGGAATATATACAGTTTGGAGCATGCAAAATTTGAAGTTGGTTGGAAAATTCCTTGATTTCCAAATTTGCCGGCATTTGGGACACACTTTGACCTAATTCCCGTCACAATCTGGGGTGAGTCAACGGCCGTACAAATGTACACCAGCGCGGCGCAGGGTGTCCCAACAGCCACGGTTAGGGGAATAACCATGTAGCCGAGCTCCGTTTTCCCTAAACTCTGAAATTTCTCCGTCATTTCCCAGCGAAAATCTGTCAATTTTGCATGACAAGTGCGGAATATATACAGTTTGGAGCATGCAAAATTTGAAGTTGGTTGGAAAATTCCTTGATTTCCAAATTCGCCGGCATTTGGGACACACTTTGACCTAATTCCCGTCACAATCTGGGGTGAATCAACGGCCGTACAATTGTACACCAGCGCGGCGCAGGGTGTCCCAACAGCCACGGTTAGGGGAATAACCACGTAGCCGAGCTCCGTTTTCCCTAAACTCTGAAATTTCTCCGTCATTTCCCAGCGAAAATCTGTCAATTTTGCATGACAAGTGCGGAATATATACAGTTTGGAGCATGCAAAATTTGAAGTTGGTTGGAAAATTCCTTGATTTCCAAATTTGCCGGCATTTGGGACACACTTTGACCTAATTCCCGTCACAATATGGGGTGAGTCAACGGCCGTACAAATGTACACCAGCGCGGAGCAGGGTGTCCCAACAGCCACGGTTAGGGGAATAACCACGTAGCCGAGCTCCGTTTTCCCTAAACTCTGTAATTTCTCCGTCATTTCCCAGCGAAAATCTGTAAATTTTGCATGACAAGTGCGGAATATATACAGTTTGGAGCATGCAAAATTTGAAGTTGGTTGGAAAATTCCTTGATTTCCAAATTTGCCGGCATTTGGGACACACTTTGACCTAATTCCCGTCACAATCTGGGGTGAGTCAACGGCCGTACAAATGTACACCAGCGCGGCGCAGGGTGTCCCAACAGCCACGGTTAGGGGAATAACCACGTAGCCGAGCTCCGTTTTCCCTAAACTCTGAAATTTCTACGTCATTTCCCAGCGAAAATCTGTCAATTTTGCATGACAAGTGCGGAATATATACAGTTTGGAGCATGCAAAATTTGAAGTTGGTTGGAAAATTCCTTGATTTCCAAATTTGCCGGCATTTGGGACACACTTTGACCTAATTCCCGTCACAATCTGGGGTGAGTCAACGGCCGTACAAATGTACACCAGCGCGGCGCAGGGTGTCCCAACAGCCACGGTTAGGGGAATAACCACGTAGCCGAGCTCCGTTTTCTCTAAACTCTGAAATTTCTCCGTCATTTCCCAGCGAAAATCTGTCAATTTTGCATGACAAGTGCGGAATATATACAGTTTGGAGCATGCAAAATTTGAAGTTGGTTGGAAAATTCCTTGATTTCCAAATTTGCCGGCATTTGGGACACACTTTGACCTAATTCCCGTCACAATCTGGGGTGAGTCAACGGCCGTACAAATGTACACCAGCGCGGCGCAGGGTGTCCCAACAGCCACGGTTAGGGGAATAACCACGTAGCCGAGCTCCGTTTTCCCTAAACTCTGAAATTTCTCCGTCATTTCCCAGCGAAAATCTGTCAATCTTGCATGACAAGTGCGGAATATATACAGTTTGGAGCATGCAAAATTTGAAGTTGGTTGGAAAATTCCTTAATTTCCAAATTTGCCGGCAATTGGGACACACTTTGACCTAATTCCCGTCACAATCTGGGGTGAGTCAACGGCCGTACAAATGTACACCAGCGCGGCGCAGGGTGTCCCAACAGCCACGGTTAGGGGAATAACCACGTAGCCGAGCTCCGTTTTCCCTAAACTCTGAAATTTATCCGTCATTTCCCAGCGAAAATCTGTCAATCTTGCATGACAAGTGCGGAATATATACAGTTTGGAGCATGCAAAATTTGAAGTTGGTTGGAAAATTCCTTGATTTCCAAATTTGCCGGCATTTGGGACACACTTTGACCTAATTCCCGTCACAATCTGGGGTGAGTCAACGGCCGTACAAATGTACACCAGCGCGGCGCAGGGTGTCCCAACAGCCACGGTTAGGGGAATAACCACGTAGCCGAGCTTCGTTTTCCCTAAACTCTGAAATGTCTCCGTCATTTCCCAGCGAAAATCTGTCAATTTTGCATGACAAGTGCGGAATATATACAGTTTGGAGCATGCAAAATTTGAAGTTGGTTGGAAAATTCCTTGATTTCCAAATTTGCCGGCATTTGGGACACACTTTGACCTAATTCCCGTCACAATCTGGGGTGAGTCAACGGCCGTACAAATGTACACCAGCGCGGCGCAGGGTGTCCTAACAGCCACGGTTAGGGGAATAACCACGTAGCCGAGCTCCGTTTTCCCTAAACTCTGAAATTTCTCCGTCATTTCCCAGCGAAAATCTGTCAATTTTGCATGACAAGTGCGGAATATATACAGTTTGGAGCATGCAAAATTTGAAGTTGGTTGGAAAATTCCTTGATTTCCAAATTTGCCGGCATTTGGGACACACTTTGACCTAATTCCCGTCACAATCTGGGGTGAGTCAACGGCCGTACAAGTGTACACCGGCGCGGCGCAGGGTGTCCCAACAGCCACGGTTAGGGGAATAACCACGTAGCCGAGCTTCGTTTTCCCTAAACTCTGAAATTTCTACGTCATTTCCCAGCAAAAATCTGTCAATTTTGCATGACAAGTGCGGAATATATACAGTTTGGAGCATGCAAAATTTGAAGTTGGTTGGAAAATTCCTTGATTTAAAATTTGCCGGCATTTGGGACACACTTTGACCTAATTCCCGTCACAATCTGGGGTGAGTCAACGGCCGTACAAATGTACACCAGCGCGGCGCAGGGTGTCCCAACAGCCACGGTTAGGGGAATAACCACGTAGCCGAGCTCCGTTTTCCCTAAACTCTGAAATGTCTCCGTCATTTCCCAGCGAAAATCTGTCAATCTTGCATGACAAGTGCGGAATATATACAGCTTGGAGCATGCAAAATTTGAAGTTGGTTGGAAAATTCCTTGATTTCCAAATTTGCCGGCATTTGGGACACACTTTGACCTAATTCCCGTCACAATCTGGGGTGAGTCAACGGCCGTACAAATGTACACCAGAGCGGCGCAGGGTGTCCCAACAGCCACGGTTAGGGGAATAACCACGTAGCCGGGCTCCGTTTTCCCTAAACTCTGAAATTTCTCCGTCATTTCCCAGCGAAAATCTGTCAATCTTGCATGACAAGTGCGGAATATATACAGTTTGGAGCATGCAAAATTTGAAGTTGGTTGGAAAATTCCTTGATTTCCAAATTTGCCGGCATTTGGGACACACTTTGACCTAATTCCCGTCACAATCTGGGGTGAGTCAACGGCCGTACAAATGTACACCAGCGCGGCGCAGGGTGTCCCAACAGCCACGGTTAGGGGAATAACCACGTAGCCGAGCTCCGTTTTCCCTAAACTCTGAAATTTCTACGTCATTTCCCAGCGAAAATCTGTCAATTTTGCATGACAAGTGCGGAATATATACAGTTTGGAGCATGCAAAATTTGAAGTTGGTTGGAAAATTCCTTGATTTCCAAATTTGCCGGCATTTGGGACACACTTTGACCTAATTTCCGTCACAATCTGGGGTGAGTCAACGGCCGTACAAATGTACACCAGCGCGGCGCAGGGTGTCCCAACAGCCACGGTTAGGGGAATAACCACGTAGCCGAGCTCCGTTTTCCCTAAACTCTGAAATTTATCCGTCATTTCCCAGCGAAAATCTGTCAATTTTGCATGACAAGTGCGGAATATATACAGTTTGGAGCATGCAAAATTTGAAGTTGGTTGGAAAAATCCTTGATTTCCAAATTTGCCGGCATTTTGGGACACACTTTGACCTAATTCCCGTCACAATCTGGGGTGAGTCAACGGCCGTACAAATGTACACCAGCGCGGCGCAGGGTGTCCCAACAGCCACGGTTAGGGGAATAACCACGTAGCCGAGCTCCGTTTTCCCTAAACTCTGAACTTTCTCCGTCATTTCCCAGCGAAAATCTGTCAATTTTGCATGACAAGTGCGGAATATATACAGTTTGGAGCATGCAAAATTTGAAGTTGGTTGGAAAATTCCTTGATTTCCAAATTTGCCGGCATTTGGGACACACTTTGACCTAATTCCCGTCACAATCTGGGGTGAGTCAACGGCCGTACAAATGTACACCAGCGCGGCGCAGGGTGTCCCAACAGCCACGGTTAGGGGAATAACCACGTAGCCGAGCTCCGTTTTCCCTAAACTCTGAAATTTCTCCGTCATTTCCCAGCGAAAATCTGTCAATCTTGCATGACAAGTGCCGAATATATACAGTTTGGAGCATGCAAAATTTGAAGTTGGTTGGAAAATTCCTTGATTTCCAAATTTGCCGGCATTTGGGACACACTTTGACCTAATTTCCGTCACAATATTGGGTGAGTCAACGGCCGTACAAATGTACACCAGCGCGGCGCAGGGTGTCCCAACAGCCACGGTTAGGGGAATAACCACGTAGCCGAGCTCCGTTTTCCCTAAACTCTGAAATTTATCCGTCATTTCCCAGCGAAAATCTGTCAATCTTGCATGACAAGTGCGGAATATATAATAATAATAATAATAATAATAATAATGATTAGATTTGTATAGCGCACATATCCACCCTGCAGGGCGCTCAAGGCGCTGTTACCATTATTACCGCTGCCATCAGGGAATCACCAGAACCATTTCGCTTCAACTAGGTGGCTGCTGGTCAGGCGCTCAACCCTATCAGCAGTTAGATTGTGGCATTCCCCTTAACAGCTTCCCATATATCGCTTGGGTTGACGAGGCAACTGGGATTAAGCGCCTTGCCCAGGGACACAGACACGTTGGTCGAAGTGGGGCTCGAACCCCCAACCTCTGATTGGGAGTCCCGCTTCATACCCACTAGACCACATGCGCTCCAGTTTGGAGCATGCAAAATTTGAAGTTGGTTGGAAAATTCCTTGATTTCCAAATTTGCCGGCATTTGGGACACACTTTGACCTAATTCCCGTCACAATCTGGGGTGAGTCAACGGCCGTACAAATGTACACCAGCGCGGCGCAGGGTGTCCCAACAGCCACGGTTAGGGGAATAACCACGTAGCCGAGCTCCGTTTTCCCTAAACTCTGAAATTTCTCCGTCATTTCCCAGCGAAAATCTGTCAATTTTGCATGACAAGTGCGGAATATATACAGTTTGGAGCATGCAAAATTTGAAGTTGGTTGGAAAATTCCTTGATTTCCAAATTTGCCGGCATTTGGGACACACTTTGACCTAATTCCCGTCACAATCTGGGGTGAGTCAACGGCCGTACAAATGTACACCAGCGCGGCGCAGGGTGTCCCAACAGCCACGGTTAGGGGAATAACCACGTAGCCGAGCTCCGTTTTCCCTAAACTCTGAAATTTCTCCGTCATTTCCCAGCGAAAATCTGTCAATTTTGCATGACAAGTGCGGAATATATACAGTTTGGAGCATGCAAAATTTGAAGTTGGTTGGAAAATTCCTTGATTTCCAAATTTGCCGGCATTTGGGACACACTTTGACCTAATTCCCGTCACAATCTGGGGTGAGTCAACGGCCGTACAAATGTACACCAGCGCGGCGCAGGGTGTCCCAACAGCCACGGTTAGGGGAATAACCACGTAGCCGAGCTTCGTTTTCCCTAAACTCTGAAATTTCTACGTCATTTCCCAGCAAAAATCTGTCAATTTTGCATGACAAGTGCGGAATATATACAGTTTGGAGCATGCAAAATTTGAAGTTGGTTGGAAAATTCCTTGATTTAAAATTTGCCGGCATTTGGGACACACTTTGACCTAATTCCCGTCACAATCTGGGGTGAGTCAACGGCCGTACAAATGTACACCAGCGCGGCGCAGGGTGTCCCAACAGCCACGGTTGGGGGAATAACCACGTAGCCGAGCTCCGTTTTCCCTAAACTCTGAAATTTCTCCGTCATTTCCCAGCGAAAATCTGTCAATTGTGCATGACAAGTGCGGAATATATACAGTTTGGAGCATGCAAAATTTGAAGTTGGTTGGAAAATTCCTTGATTTCCAAATTTGCCGGCATTTGGGACACACTTTGACCTAATTCCCGTCACAATCTGGGGTGAGTCAACGGCCGTACAAATGTACACCAGCGCGGCGCAGGGTGCCCCAACAGCCACGGTTAGGGGAATAACCACGTAGCCAAGCTCCGTTTTCCCTAAACTCTGAAATTTATCCGTCATTTCCCAGCGAAAATCTGTCAATCTTGCATGACAAGTGCGGAATATATACAGTTTGGAGCATGCAAAATTTGAAGTTGGTTGGAAAATTCCTTGATTTCCAAATTTGCCGGCATTTGGGACACACTTTGACCTAATTCCCGTCACAATCTGGGGTGAGTCAACGGCCGTACAAATGTACACCAGCGCGGCGCAGGGTGTCCCAACAGCCAAGGTTAGGGGAATAACCACGTAGCCGAGCTCCGTTTTCCCTAAACTCTGAAATTTCTCCGTCATTTCCCAGCGAAAATCTGTCAATTTTGCATGACAAGTGCGGAATATATACAGTTTGGAGCATGCAAAATTTGAAGTTGGTTGGAAAATTCCTTGATTTCCAAATTTGCCGGCATTTGGGACACACTTTGACCTAATTCCCGTCACAATCTGGGGTGAGTCAACGGCCGTACAAATGTACACCAGCGCGGCGCAGGGTGTCCCAACAGCCACGGTTAGGGGAATAACTACGTAGCCGAGCTCCGTTTTCCCTAAACTCTGAAATTTCTACGTCATTTCCCAGCGAAAATCTGTCAATTTTGCATGACAAGTGCGGAATATATACAGTTTGGAGCATGCAAAATTTGAAGTTGGTTGGAAAATTCCTTGATTTCCAAATTTGCCGGCATTTGGGACACACTTTGACCTAATTCCCGTCACAATCTGGGGTGAGTCAACGGCCGTACAAATGTACACCAGCGCGGCGCAGGGTGTCCCAACAGCCACGGTTAGGGGAATAACCACGTAGCCGAGCTCCGTTTCCCTAAACTCTGAAATTTCTACGTCATTTCCCAGCGAAAAATCTGTCAATTTTGCATGAACAAGTGCGGAATATATACAGTTTGAGCATGCAAAATTTGAAGTTGGTTGGAAAATTCCTTGATTTCCAAATTTGCCGGCATTTGGGACACACTTTGACCTAATTCCCGTCACAATCTGGGGTGAGTCAACGGCCGTACAATTGTACACCAGCGCGGCGCAGGTTGTCCCAACAGCCACGGTTAGGGGAATAACCACGTAGCCGAGCTCCGTTTCCCTAAACTCTGAAATTTCTACGTCATTTCCCAGCGAAAATCTGTCAATTTTGCATGACAAGTGCGGAATATATACAGTTTGGAGCATGCAAAATTTGAAGTTGGTTGGAAAATTCCTTGATTTCCAATTTGCAGGCAGTTGGGACACACTTTGACCTAATTCCCGTCACAATCTGGGGTGAGTCAACGGCCGTACAAATGTACACCAGCTCGGCGCAGGGTGTCCCAACAGCCACGGTTAGGGGAATAACCACGTAGCCGAGCTCCGTTTTCCCTAAACTCTGAAATTTATCCGTCATTTCCCAGCGAAAATCTGTCAATCTTGCATGACAAGTGCGGAATATATACAGTTTGGAGCATGCAAAATTTGAAGTTGGTTGGAAAATTCCTGATTTCCAAATTTGCCGGCATTTGGGACACACTTTGACCTAATTCCCGTCACAATCTGGGGTGAGTCAACCGGCCGTACAATGTACACCAGCGCGGCGCAGGGTGTCCCAACAGCCACGGTTAGGGGAATAACCACGTAGCCGAGCTCCGTTTTCCCTAAACTCTGAAATTTCTCTGTCATTTCCCAGCGAAAATCTGTCAATTTTGCATGACAAGTGCGGAATATATACAGTTTGGAGCATGCAAAATTTGAAGTTGGTTGGAAAATTCCTTGATTTCCAAATTTGCCGGCATTTGGGACACACTTTGACCTAATTCCCGTCACAATCTGGGGTGAGTCAACGGCCGTACAAATGTACACCAGCGCGGCGCAGGGTGTCCCAACAGCCACGGTTAGGGAATAACCACGTAGCCGGGCTCCGTTTTCCCTAAACTCTGAAATTTATCCGTCATTTCCCAGCGAAAATCTGTCAATTTTGCATGACAAGTGCGGAATATATACAGTTTGGAGCATGCAAAATTTGAAGTTGGTTGGAAAATTCCTTGATTTCCAAATTTGCCGGCATTTGGGACACACTTTGACCTAATTCCCGTCACAATCTGGGGTGAGTCAACGGCCGTACAAATGTACACCAGCGCGGCGCAGGGTGTCCCAACAGCCACGGTTAGGGGAATAACCACGTAGCCGAGCTCCGTTTTCCCTAAACTCTGAAATTTCTCCGTCATTTCCCAGCGAAAATCTGTCAATTTTGCATGACAAGTGCGGAATATATACAGTTTGGAGCATGCAAAATTTGAAGTTGGTTGGAAAATTCCTTGATTTCCAAATTTGCCGGCATTTGGGACACACTTTGACCTAATTCCCGTCACAATCTGGGGTGAGTCAACGGCCGTACAAATGTACACCAGCGCGGCGCAGGGTGTCCCAACAGCCACGGTTAGGGGAATAACCACGTAGCCGAGCTTCGTTTTCCCTAAACTCTGAAATTTCTACGTCATTTCCCAGCAAAAATCTGTCAATTTTGCATGACAAGTGCGGAATATATACAGTTCGGAGCATGCAAAATTTGAAGTTTGTTGGAAAATTCCTTGATTTAAAATTTGCCGGCATTTGGGACACACTTTGACCTAATTCCCGTCACAATCTGGGGTGAGTCAACGGCCGTACAAATGTACACCAGAGCGGCGCAGGGTGTCCCAACAGCCACGGTTAGGGGAATAACCACGTAGCCGGGCTCCGTTTTCCCTAAACTCTGAAATTTCTCCGTCATTTCCCAGCGAAAATCTGTCAATCTTGCATGACAAGTGCGGAATATATACAGTTTGGAGCATGCAAAATTTGAAGTTGGTTGGAAAATTCTTTGATTTCCAAATTTGCCGGCATTTGGGACACACTTTGACCTAATTCCCGTCACAATCTGGGGTGAGTCAACGGCCGTACAAATGTACACCAGCGCGGCGCAGGGTGTCCCAACAGCCACGGTTAGGGGAATAACCACGTAGCCGAGCTCCGTTTTAGTCTGGGAGCCCAGACCGATTTGTTCATCATCACGAGTACAAAAGGTCTGAAGCGTGGAATCAATAGGTGGGGCAAGTGTGACCTCCGAATGGCATTTCTTAAGTTGCAGATCCTGTACCTAAGGGAGGGGGAAGGCCCCCTTTTGACCCCAAAATCACTTTTATTAGCATAGTCGAGTACATCAATCAAACCTTCACCAAACTATCCTCTGATGAACCCTAATTAATGATCGGCATTTCTTAAGTTGCAACTCCTGTACTTAGTATGCTTAAGAAAGCCCTTAATTAGCAGTAATTGGCGGTTTAATTATCATATCGAGTACATCAACCAAACCAACGCTAATAGATTCTCTGGGGTGTCCTGAATAATGAATGACCTTTCTTAAGCGTCAACTCCTGTACCGAATCCCCTTAAGAAGAGGTCAAAGGTCAGGCATTAGCAGTACACACAACAGCCGTCGGCAAAAGGCCCATTTGTTTTGTACAGCTAGCGCTCTGAGCAGACGGCTGTTTTGTGTTTCATCCGCAATTTAATTTCCCCTCGTTTTTTGTGGACTTAAGTGAAGTTCTCCGGCACTGGGATGGTTGAAATAATTATGCAGAGTACACTGGCCAAAGAAAGACGTTCTTAGTTCAGCTTCTGTAGCGAATTTACTCCAGAAAATGTCAGTACCAGGTGAGACTATGTATTTTTTAATGCAACCAGTCAAAGCAAATATTCCGTCTCCGCCATGGATTCCGTAGACACATCGTTTTCATGAATTTACCAGATTTTGCTTTAGTGCACGTGTAATCCAATTCAAAATTGACTAAATTGCAATATTGTTCACCGTCAAAAGCTGCGGATTACATTATGGAGTAGGCTACCGAGGTGTGACGGTAATTGGCTCCAAACATCATGACTGCCAGATAAAACACCATTCAAAAGTACAGGGTAACAGTTTGGTGATTTTTAGCGTCGATCCATTGCCTAAAAATAGGGTGACGTTTCACTTCGGTAGTTCATATGCATTGCAAATACGTTGTATTAGAGAAGCTAATTCCGTTATGAAACGGTCTTAGATGACCACCGTGCATGCTCAGTCGTTCCGATGTCCGATTATATTTGTATGGTAAAACTCATGTGAAATCTGTAGTATTCTGCACAAGACGTGATGTGTTTCACCACATGTGCTCATCGGAACATGTGCACACCAAGACATCCGAGACATGGATGGTGGCTTATGTTAGAGTTAGCAATGCACTCTTTTTCTGCATTTCACTATTAAAATCGGGCATCCGTCAATTCGTGACAGTATGAATTATGGATTTTTTAAAATCCCTGTGCGGGATTACGGACGCACTTTCGTTCACCATATATAGTCTTGAAGTATATTGTACGTCTGTATTAGAAAAAATGTTTAGTTACTAAATGGCTGTCTCCACCGTGCAAGTCATGACAATATATTAAAATGATTGAGTTGCAATGGCCCTTTATACCCATTTTAAGGGATTCGATAGGTCATTCATTATTCAGGACACCGCATTTGGCTCTTTTTGGTTTCGATAGTGCTATCTAAAGACAGTTGTCATTTTGATAAGAAAATTCGTTTGATTATGCAATTATTGGGGACTGGGGAGTATCGGGGTACCAAACGGGAGGAAACCACGTATTGTTGAGAGACAATATGGGGAATTCACAATGGTGGGTGTGGTGGGAGTGGGTATACTATACACTCTGCATATAATAAAGGGTGGATTCACACTATCAGGGAGAATTAGATGCACGCAAAACACCAAACGCGAAGTGGCTTGAGCACTGGTCATCTTTAGGAGGTCTCAGAATCAAGGTTCGAATTTTGGTCACGGCAAAGGAGTTATCTTGCCACAAAAGTCACATTTCTGGATTTTTGTTTTCGTCTGTTATAAGATGTCCTCAAAGTAACGACGAATTGCTCGACAAAGCACTTCGCGTTCATCTATCTAGACCTCCCTATTAGCCTTTTTGCACGTAAATGCGACGTGCGTCCCTTTGACAAAAAGCGTCCGGGTTGGGGGTGGAGATTTGGAGTGAAAACGACGCACTGAAAACCATATAATCCCTCAAAAATGCTCTCCGCCCAAGTTGAATCTGTGGTTTTCAGTGTCGTATCTGATTTCACTCCAAATTCCATCAAAACTGCTATTTTTAAATTTACGTGCGAGAAGGCTCTGTGTGAATCCACCCTAAGGGACGTGTATACAGGATGTGTATGTTTCACGTCACGAACACGGTAAGATTTGTTAGCTATGCAGAACATGCGTCAAAAATGCTAGCAGAAAAAGGATTCGGCTTTTCTTTAATCACGAACGCACATGGACTTGAAATTGACCATGCGTCACCTGACATACTACGCGTACCGTGCGGATCCGTTCTATACCCAGTGTGGACCGATCCAAAATACTATTCTCCCCAAAATACTATATCCGTGGGAATAAATAAAAAAAGTCCAATGTCCAATTTGGATGTGGTATAGCAAAAAAGTTAATTTGTTGTAATCATTGCGGAACTTCATGAAAACAGATAATAATTTACAGAACATCTGTCTTTTTGGACGATATACGGATTGAGAGCACGAAATTTCAGAATGGTAACGAGAAAAATATGACACAAAATTGTATTAAAATCTTATCACCCATGAGGTAAGTTGGGGAAGGGGGATGGGCGGGCCAAAAAAGTGATCTGGTCAAGAACGTTGTCGTTCAGCTACTCCCGGATAGGCTTACACTTAACAAATCTGCAACTTTTAACGGTGGAATCAGCGGCGTATAGCTAGGATTTGTTCACTGGGGGTGGGGACAAGGAAGGGGGCATTGCTTTTTAGTGGGGAGCCCATGGCATGTTTTTTTCGTCCTTTCCCTCTGTTTCCTTGCTTTCTTGAGGGCACTACATGCATCTGGATTTTTTTCGTGGGGGCACTTAGGAGCACTCCCCCACATCCCCACCCCCTCCCCCACCACAACCACCATGTGGCTACGCCGCTGTGTGGAATACTTGGACGGTCACTTTTAAATACACTTAACTAGGCCTATAACTTCTCAATAACTTTACAATTTAGGAACTTGTAACGTCCCGTGAAAGCAAGTCTATACGGAATCCATGGCGGAAATTTGCTTTGACTGCTTGCGTTGTACATAGTCTCACCTCGTACTGACATTTATGGAGTGAATTCGCTACAGAAGCTGAACTAAGAACGTCTTACTTTGGCCAGTGTACTCTGCAGAATTATTTTAACCATCCCAGTGCCAGAGAACTTCACTTAAGTCCACAAAAAACGAGGGGAAATTAAATTGCGGATGAAACACAAAACAGCCGTCTGCTCAGAGCGCTAGCAGTACAAAACAAATGGGCCTTTTGCCGACGACTGTTGTGTGTACTGCTAATGCTTGACCTTTGACCTCTTCTTAAGGGGATTCGGTACAGGAGTTGACGCTTAAGAAAGGTCATTCATTATTCAGGACACCCCAGAGAATCTATTAGCGTTGGTTTGGTTGATGTACTCGATATGATAATTAAACCGCCAATTACTGCTAATTAAGGGCTTTCTTAAGCATACTAAGTACAGGAGTTGCAACTTAAGAAATGCCGATCATTAATTAGGGTTCATCAGAGGATAGTTTGGTGAAGGTTTGATTGATGTACTCGACTATGCTAATAAAAGTGATTTTGGGGTCAAAAGGGGGCCTTCCCCCTCCCTTAGGTACAGGATCTGCAACTTAAGAAATGCCATTCGGAGGTCACACTTGCCCCACCTATTGATTCCACGCTTCAGACCTTTTGTACTCGAGATGATGAACAAATCGGTCTGGGCTCCCAGACTATTTTCCCTAAACTCTGAAATTTCTCCGTCATTTCCCAGCGAAAATCTGTCAATTTTGCATGACAAGTGCGGAATATATACAGTTTGGAGCATGCAAAATTTGCAGTTGGTTGGAAAATTCCTTGATTTCCAAATTTGCCGGCATTTGGGACACACTTTGACCTAATTCCCGTCACAATCTGGGGTGAGTCAACGGCCGTACAAATGTACACCAGCGCGGCGCAGGGTGTCCCAACAGCCACGGTTAGGGGAATAACCACGTAGCCGAGCTCCGTTTTCCCTAAACTCTGAAATTTCTCCGTCATTTCCCGGCGAAAATCTGTCAATTTTGCATGACAAGTGCGGAATATATACAGTTTGGAGCATGCAAAATTTGAAGTTGGTTGGAAAATTCCTTGATTTCCAAATTTGCCGGCATTTGGGACACACTTTGACCTAATTCCCGTCACAATCTGGGGTGAGTCAACGGCCGTACAAATGTACACCAGCGCGGCGCAGGGTGTCCCAACAGCCACGGTTAGGGGAATAACCACGTAGCCGAGCTCCGTTTTCCCTAAACTCTGAAATTTCTACGTCATTTCCCAGCGAAAATCTGTCAATTTTGCATGACAAGTGCGGAATATATACAGTTTGGAGCATGCAAAATTTGAAGTTGGTTGGAAAATTCCTTGATTTCCAAATATGCCGGCATTTGGGACACACTTTGACCTAATTCCCGTCACAATCTGGGGTGAGTCAACGGCCGTACAAATGTACAAAAGCGCGGCGCAGGGTGTCCCAACAGCCACGGTTAGGGGAATAATCACGTAGCCGACCTCCGTTTTCCCTAAACTCTGAAATTTCTCCGTCATTTCCCAGCGAAAATCTGTCAATTTTGCATGACAAGTGCGGAATATATACAGTTTGGAGCATGCAAAATTTGAAGTTGGTTGGAAAATTCCTTGATTTCCAAATTTGCCGGCATTTGGGACACACTTTGACCTAATTCCCGTCACAATATGGGGTGAGTCAACGGCCGTACAATTGTACACCAGCGCGGCGCAGGGTGTCCCAACAGCCACGGTGAGGGGAATAACCACGTAGCCGAGCTCCGTTTTCCCTAAACTCTGAAATTTCTCCGTCATTTCCAAGCGAAAATCTGTCAATTTTGCATGACAAGTGCGGAATATATACAGTTTGGAGCATGCGAAATTTGAAGTTGGTTGGAAAATTCCTTGATTTCCAAATTTGCCGGCATTTGGGACACACTTTGACCTAATTCCCGTCACAATCTGGAGTGAGTCAACGGCCGAACAAATGTACACCAGCGCGGCGCAGGGTGTCCCAACAGCCACGGTTAGGGGAATAACCACGTAGCCGAGCTCCGTTTTCCCTAAACTCTGAAATTTCTCCGTCATTTCCCAGCGAAAATCACTCAATTTTGCATGACAAGTGCGGAATATATACAGTTTGGAGCATGCAAAATTTGA
This sequence comes from Henricia sp. BOLD:AAB3569, assembly GCA_037783545.1. NCBI lineage: Eukaryota > Metazoa > Echinodermata > Asteroidea > Spinulosida > Echinasteridae > Henricia > Henricia sp. BOLD:AAB3569. The sequence goes on from JBBELK010001805.1 coordinate 30,520, forward strand.
AGTTGGTTGGAAAATTCCTTGATTTCCCAATTTGCCGGCATTTGGGACACACTTTGACCTAATTCCCGTCACAATCTGGGGTGAGTCAACGGCCGTACAAATGTACACCAGCGCGGCGCAGGGTGTCCCAACAGCCACGGTTAGGGGAATAACCACGTAGCCGAGCTCCGTTTTCCCTAAACTCTGAAATTTCTCCGTCATTTCCCAGCGAAAATCTGTCAATCTTGCATGACAAGTGCGGAATATATACAGTTTGGAGCATGCAAAATTTGAAGTTGGTTGGAAAATTCCTTGATTTCCAAATTTGCCGGCATTTGGGACACACTTTGACCTAATTCCCGTCACAATCTGGGGTGAGTCAACGGCCGTACAAATGTACACCAGCGCGGCGCAGGGTGTCCCAACAGCCACGGTTAGGGGAATAACCACGTAGCCGAGCTCCGTTTTCCCTAAACTCTGAAATTTCTCCGTCATTTCCCAGCGAAAATCTGTCAATTTTGCATGACAAGTGCGGAATATATACAGTTTGGAGCATGCAAAATTTGAAGTTGGTTGGAAAATTCCTTGATTTCCAAATTTGCCGGCATTTGGGACACACTTTGACCTAATTCCCGTCACAATCTGGGGTGAGTCAACGGCCGTACAAATGTACAAAAGCGCGGCGCAGGGTGTCCCAACAGCCACGGTTAGGGGAATAACCACGTAGCCGAGCTCCGTTTTCCCTAAACTCTGAAATTTCTCCGTCATTTCCCAGCGAAAATCTGTCAATTTTGCATGACAAGTGCGGAATATATACAGTTTGGAGCATGCAAAATTTGAAGTTGGTTGGAAAATTCCTTGATTTCCAAATTTGCCGGCATTTGGGACACACTTTGACCTAATTCCCGTCACAATCTGGGGTGAGTCAACGGCCGTACAAATGTACACCAGCGCGGCGCAGGGTGTCCCAACAGCCACGGTTAGGGGAATAACCACGTAGCCGAGCTCCGTTTTCCCTAAAGTCTGAAATTTCTCCGTCATTTCCCAGCGAAAATCTGTCAATTTTGCATGACAAGTGCGGAATATATACAGTTTGGAGCATGCAAAATTTGAAGTTGGTTGGAAAATTCCTTGATTTCCAAATTTGCCGGCATTTGGGACACACTTTGACCTAATTCCCGTCACAATATGGGGTGAGTCAACGGCCGTACAATTGTACACCAGCGCGGCGCAGGGTGTCCCAACAGCCACGGTGAGGGGAATAACCACGTAGCCGAGCTCCGTTTTCCCTAAACTCTGAAATTTCTCCGTCATTTCCAAACGAAAATCTGTCAATTTTGCATGACAAGTGCGGAATATATACAGTTTGGAGCATGCAAAATTTGAAGTTGGTTGGAAAATTCCTTGATTTCCAAATTTGCCGGCATTTGGGACACACTTTGACCTAATTCCCGTCACAATCTGGGGTGAGTCAACGGCCGTACAAATGTACACCAGCGCGGCGCAGGGTGTCCCAACAGCCACGGTTAGGGGAATAACCACGTAGCCGAGCTCCGTTTTCCCTAAACTCTGAAATTTCTACGTCATTTCCCAGCGAAAATCTGTCAATTTTGCATGACAAGTGCGGAATATATACAGTTTGGAGCATGCAAAATTTGAAGTTGGTTGGAAAATTCCTTGATTTCCAAATTTGCCGGCATTTGGGACACACTTTGACCTAATTCCCGTCACAATCTGGGGTGAGTCAACGGCCGTACAAATGTACAAAAGCGCGGCGCAGGGTGTCCCAACAGCCACGGTTAGGGGAATAACCACGTAGCCGACCTCCGTTTTCCCTAAACTCTGAAATTTCTCCGTCATTTCCCAGCGAAAATCTGTCAATTTTGCATGACAAGTGCGGAATATATACAGTTTGGAGCATGCAAAATTTGAAGTTGGTTGGAAAATTCCTTGATTTCCAAATTTGCCGGCATTTGGGACACACTTTGACCTAATTCCCGTCACAATATGGGGTGAGTCAACGGCCGTACAATTGTACACCAGCGCGGCGCAGGGTGTCCCAACAGCCACGGTGAGGGGAATAACCACGTAGCCGAGCTCCGTTTTCCCTAAACTCTGAAATTTCTCCGTCATTTCCAAGCGAAAATCTGTCAATTTTGCATGACAAGTGCGGAATATATACAGTTTGGAGCATGCGAAATTTGAAGTTGGTTGGAAAATTCCTTGATTTCCAAATTTGCCGGCATTTGGGACACACTTTGACCTAATTCCCGTCACAATCTGGAGTGAGTCAACGGCCGAACAAATGTACACCAGCGCGGCGCAGGGTGTCCCAACAGCCACGGTTAGGGGAATAACCACGTAGCCGAGCTCCGTTTTCCCTAAACTCTGAAATTTCTCCGTCATTTCCCAGCGAAAATCACTCAATTTTGCATGACAAGTGCGGAATATATACAGTTTGGAGCATGCAAAATTTGAAGTTGGTTGGAAAATTCCTTGATTTCCAAATTTGCCGGCATTTGGGACACACTTTGACCTAATTCCCGTCACAATCTGGGGTGAGTCAACGGCCGTACAAATGTACACCAGCGCGGCGCAGGGTGTCCCAACAGCCACGGTTAGGGGAATAACCACGTAGCCGAGCTCCGTTTTCCCTAAACTCTGAAATTTCTCCGTCATTTCCCAGCGAAAATCTGTCAATTTTGCATGACAAGTGCGGAATATATACAGTTTGGAGCATGCAAAATTTGAAGTTGGTTGGAAAATTCCTTGATTTCCAAATTTGCCGGCATTTGGGACACACTTTGACCTAATTCCCGTCACAATCTGGGGTGAGTCAACGGCCGTACAAATGTACAAAAGCGCGGCGCAGAGTGTCCCAACAGCCACGGTTAGGGGAATAACCACGTAGCCGAGCTCCGTTTTCCCTAAACTCTGAAATTTCTCCGTCATTTCCCAGCGAAAATCTGTCAATTTTGCATGACAAGTGCGGAATATATACAGTTTGGAGCATGCAAAATTTGAAGTTGGTTGGAAAATTCCTTGATTTCCAAATTTGCCGGCATTTGGGACACACTTTGACCTAATTCCCGTCACAATCTGGGGTGAGTCAACGGCCGTACAAATGTACACCAGCGCGGCGCAGGGTGTCCCAACAGCCACGGTTAGGGGAATAACCACGTAGCCGAGCTCCGTTTTCTCTAAACTCTGAAATTTCTCCGTCATTTCCCAGCGAAAATCTGTCAATTTTGCATGACAAGTGCGGAATATATACAGTTTGGAGCATGCAAAATTTGAAGTTGGTTGGAAAATTCCTTGATTTCCAAATTTGCCGGCATTTTTGACCTAATTCCCGTCACAATCTGGGGTGAGTCAACGGCCGTACAAATGTACACCAGCGCAGCGTAGGGTGTCCCAACAGCCACGGTTAGGGGAATAACCACGTTGCCGAGCTCCGTTTTCCCTAAACTCTGAAATTTCTCCGTCATTTCCCAGCGAAAATCTGTCAATTTTGCATGATATGTGCGGAATATATACAGTTTGGAGCATGCAAAATTTGAAGTTGGTTGGAAAATTCCTTGATTTCCAAATTTGCCGGCATTTAGGACACACTTTGACCTAATTCCCGTCACAATCTGGGGTGAGTCAACGGCCGTACAAATGTACACCAGCGCGGCGCAGGGTGTCCCAACAGCCACGGTTAGGGGAATAACCACGTAGCCGAGCTCCGTTTTCCCTAAACTCTGAAATTTCTCCGTCACTTCCCAGCGAAAATCTGTCAATTTTGTATGACAAGTGCGGAATATATACAGTTTGGAGCATGCAAAATTTGAAGTTGGTTGGAAAATTCCTTGATTTCCAAATTTGCCGGCATTTGGGACACACTTTGACCTAATTCCCGTCACAATCTGGGGTGAGTCAACGGCCGTACAAATGTACACCAGCGCGGCGCAGGGTGTCCCAACAGCCACGGTTAGGGGAATAACCACGTAGCCGAGCTCCGTTTTCCCTAAACTCTGAAATTTCTCCGTCATTTCCCAGCGAAAATCTGTCAATTTTGCATGACAAGTGCGGAATATATACAGTTTGGAGCATGCAAAATTTGAAGTTGGTTGGAAAATTCCTTGATTTCCAAATTTGCAGGCATTTGGGACACACTTTGACCTAATTCCCGTCACAATCTGGGGTGAGTCAACGGCCGTACAAATGTACACCAGCGCGGCGCAGGGTGTCCCAACAGCCACGGTTAGGGGAATAACCACGTAGCCGAGCTCCGTTTTCCCTAAACTCTGAAATTTCTCCGTAATATCCCAGCGAAAATCTGTCAATTTTGCATGACAAGTGCGGAATATATACAGTTTGGAGCATTCAAAATTTGAAGTTTGTTGGAAAATTCCTTGATTTCCAAATTTGCCGGCATTTGGGACACACTTTGACCTAATTCCCGTCACAATCTGGGGTGAGTCAACGGCCGTACAAATGTACACCAGCGCGGCGCAGGGTGTCCCAACAGCCACGGTTAGGTGAATAACCACGTAGCCGAGCTCCGTTTTCCCTAAACTCTGAAATTTGTCCGTCATTTCCCAGCGAAAATCTGTCAATTTTGCATGACAAGTGCGGAATATATACAGTTTGGAGCATGCAAAATTTGAAGTTGGTTGGAAAATTCCTTGATTTCCAAATTTGCCGGCATTTGAAACACTTTGACCTAATTCCCGTCACAATCTGGGGTGAGTCAACGGCCGTACAAATGTACACCAGCGCGGCGCAGGGTGTCCCAACAGCCACGGTTAGGGGAATAACCACGTAGCCGAGCTCCGTTTTCCCTAAACTCTGAAATTTCTCCGTCATTTCCCAGCGAAAATCTGTCAATTTTGCATGACAAGTGCGGAATATATACAGTTTGGAGCATGCAAAATTTGAAGTTGGTTGGAAAATTCCTTGATTTCCAAATTTGCCGGCATTTGGGACACACTTTGACCTAATTCCCGTCACAATCTGGGGTGAGTCAACGGCCGTACAAATGTACACCAGCGCGGCGCAGGGTGTCCCAACAGCCACGGTTAGGGGAATAACCACGTAGCCGAGCTCCGTTTTCCCTAAACTCTGAAATTTCTCCGTAATTTCCCAGCGAAAATCTGTCAATTTTGCATGACAAGTGCGGAATATATACAGTTTGGAGCATTCAAAATTTGAAGTTGGTTGGAAAATTCCTTGATTATCAAATTTGCCGGCATTTGGGACACACTTTGACCTAATTCCCGTCACAATCTGGGGTGAGTCAACGGCCGTACAAATGTACACCAGCGCGGCGCAGGGTGTCCCAACAGCCACGGTTAGGGGAATAACCACGTAGCCGAGCTCCGTTTTCCCTAAACTCTGAAATTTCTCCGTCATTTCCCAGCGAAAATCTGTCAATTTTGCATGACAAGTGCGGAATATATACAGTTTGGAGCATGCAAAATTTGAAGTTGGTTGGAAAATTCCTTGATTTCCAAATTTGCCGGCATTTGGGACACACTTTGACCTAATTCCCGTCACAATCTGGGGTGAGTCAACGGCCGTACAAATGTACACCAGCGCGGCGCAGGGTGTCCCAACAGCCACGGTTAGGGGAATAACCACGTAGCCGAGCTCCGTTTTCCCTAAACTCTGAAATTTCTCCGTCATTTCCTAGCGAAAATCTGTCAATTTTGCATGACAAGTGCGGAATATATACAATTTGGAGCATGCAAAATTTGAAGTTGGTTGGAAAATTCCTTGATTTCCAAATTTGCCGGCATTTGGGACACACTTTGACCTAATTCCCGTCACAATCTGGGGTGAGTCAACGGCCGTACAAATGTACACCAGCGCGGCGCAGGGTGTCCCAACAGCCACGGTTAGGGGAATAACCACGTAGCCGAGCTCCGTTTTCCCTAAACTCTGAAATTTCTCCGTCATTTTCCAGCGAAAATCTGTCAATTTTGCATGACAAGTGCGGAATATATACAGTTTGGAGCATGCAAAATTTGAAGTTGGTTGGAAAATTACTTGATTTCCAAATTTGCCGGCATTTGGGACACACTTTGACCTAATTCCCGTCACAATCTGGGGTGAGTCAACGGCCGTACAAATGTATACCAGCGCGGCGCAGGGTGTCCCAACAGCCACGGTTAGGGGAATAACCACGTAGCCGAGCTCCGTTTTCCCTAAACTCTGAAATTTCTCCGTCATTTCCCAGCGAAAATCTGTCAATTTTGCATGACAAGTGCGGAATATATACAGTTTGGAGCATGCAAAATTTGAAGTTGGTTGGAAAATTCCTTGATTTCCAAATTTGCAGGCATTTGGGACACACTTTGACCTAATTCCCGTCACAATCTGGGGTGAGTCAACGGCCGTACAAATGTACACCAGCGCGGCGCAGGGTGTCCCAACAGCCACGGTTAGGGGAATAACCACGTAGCCGAGCTCCGTTTTTCCTAAACTCTGAAATTTCTCCGTCATTTCCCAGCGAAAATCTGTCAATTTTGCATGACAAGTGCGGAATATATACAGTTTGGAGCATGCAAAATTTGAAGTTGGTTGGAAAATTCCTTGATTTCCAAATTTGCCGGCATTTGGGACACACTTTGACCTAATTCCCGTCACAATCTGGGGTGAGTCAACGGTCGTACAAATGTACACCAGCGCGGCGCAGGGTGTCCCAACAGCCACGGTTAGGGGAATAACCACGTAGCCGAGCTCCGTTTTCCCTAAACTCTGAAATTTCTCCGTAATTTCCCAGCGAAAATCTGTCAATTTTGCATGACAAGTGCGGAATATATACAGTTTGGAGCATGCAAAATTTGAAGTTGGTTGGAAAATTACTTGATTTCCAAATTTGCCGGCATTTGGGACACACTTTGACCTAATTCCCGTCACAATCTGGGGTGAGTCAACGGCCGTACAAATGTACACCAGCGCGGCGCAGGGTGTCCCAACAGCCACGGTTAGGGGAATAACCACGTAGCCGAGCTTCGTTTTCCCTAAACTCTGAAATTTCTCCGTCATTTCCCAGCGAAAATCTGTCAATTTTGCATGACAAGTGCGGAATATATACAGTTTTGAGCATGCAAAATTTGAAGTTGGTTGGAAAATTCCTTGATTTCCAAATTTGCCGGCATTTGGGACACACTTTGACCTAATTCCCGTCACAATCTGGGGTGAGTCAACGGCCGTACAAATGTACACCAGCGCAGCGCAGGGTGTCCCAACAGCCACGGTTAGGGGAATAACCACGTAGCCGAGCTCCGTTTTCCCTAAACTCTGAAATTTCTCCGTCATTTCCCAGCGAAAATCTGTCAATTTTGCATGACATGTGCGGAATATATACAGTTTGGAGCATGCAAAATTTGAAGTTGGTTGGAAAATTCCTTGATTTCCAAATTTGCCGGCATTTGGGACACACTTTGACCTAATTCCCGTCACAATCTGGGGTGAGTCAACGGCCGTACAAATGTACACCAGCGCGGCGCAGGGTGTCTCAACAGCCACGGTTAGGGGAATAACCACGTAGCCGAGCTCCGTTTTCCCTAAACTCTGAAATTTCTCCGTCACTTCCCAGCGAAAATCTGTCAATTTTGTATGACAAGTGCGGAATATATACAGTTTGGAGCATGCAAAATTTGAAGTTGGTTGGAAAATTCCTTGATTTCCAAATTTGCCGGCATTTGGGACACACTTTGACCTAATTCCCGTTACAATCTGGGGTGAGTCAACGGCCGTACAAATGTACACCAGCGCGGCGCAGGGTGTCCCAACAGCCACGGTTAGGGGAATAACCACGTAGCCGAGCTCCGTTTTCCCTAAACTCTGAAATTTCTCCGTCATTTCCCAGCGAAAATCTGTCAATTTTGCATGACAAGTGCGGAATATATACAGTTTGGAGCATGCAAAATTTGAAGTTGGTTGGAAAATTCCTTGATTTCCAAATTTGCCGGCATTTGGGACACACTTTGACCTAATTCCCGTCACAATCTGGGGTGAGTCAACGGCCGTACAAATGTACACCAGGGCGGCGCAGGGTGTCCCAACAGCCACGGTTAGGTGAATAACCACGTAGCCGAGCTCCGTTTTCCCTAAACTCTGAAATTTGTCCGTCATTTCCCAGCGAAAATCTGTCAATTTTGCATGACAAGTGCGGAATATATACAGTTTGGAGCATGCAAAATTTGAAGTTGGTTGGAAAATTCCTTGATTTCCAAATTTGCCGGCATTTGAAACACTTTGACCTAATTCCCGTCACAATCTGGGGTGAGTCAACGGCCGTACAAATGTACACCAGCGCGGCGCAGGGTGTCCCAACAGCCACGGTTAGGGGAATAACCACGTAGCCGAGCTCCGTTTTCCCTAAACTCTGAAATTTCTCCGTCATTTACCAGCGAAAATCTGTCAATTTTGCATGACAAGTGCGGAATATATACAGTTTGGAGCATGCAAAATTTGAAGTTGGTTGGAAAATTCCTTGATTTCCAAATTTGCCGGCATTTGGGACACACTTTGACCTAATTCCCGTCACAATCTGGGGTGAGTCAACGGCCGTACAAATGTACACCAGCGCGGCGCAGGGTGTCCCAACAGCCACGGTTAGGTGAATAACCACGTAGCCGAGCTCCGTTTTCCCTAAACTCTGAAATTTGTCCGTCATTTCCCAGCGAAAATCTGTCAATTTTGCATGACAAGTGCGGAATATATACAGTTTGGAGCATGCAAAATTTGAAGTTGGTTGGAAAATTCCTTGATTTCCAAATTTGCCGGCATTTGAAACACTTTGACCTAATTCCCGTCACAATCTGGGGTGAGTCAACGGCCGTACAAATGTACACCAGCGCGGCGCAGGGTGTCCCAACAGCCACAGTTAGGGGAATAACCACGTAGCCGAGCTCCGTTTTCCCTAAACTCTGAAATTTCTCCGTCATTTACCAGCGAAAATCTGTCAATTTTGCATGACAAGTGCGGAATATATACAGTTTGGAGCATGCAAAATTTGAAGTTGGTTGGAAAATTCCTTGATTTCCAAATTTGCCGGCATTTGGGACACACTTTGACCTAATTCCCGTCACAATCTGGGGTGAGTCAACGGCCGTACAAATGTACACCAGCGCGGCGCAGGGTGTCCCAACAGCCACGGTTAGGGAAATAACCACGTAGCCGAGCTCCGTTTTCCCTAAACTCTGAAATTTCTACGTCATTTCCCAGCGAAAATCTGTCAATTTTGCATGACAAGTGCGGAATATATACAGTTTGGAGCATGCAAAATTTGAAGTTGGTTGGAAAATTCCTTGATTTCCAAATTTGCCGGCATTTGGGACACACTTTGACCTAATTCCCGTCACAATCTGGGGTGAGTCAACGGCCGTACAAATGTACACCAGCGCGGCGCAGGGTGTCCCAACAGCCACGGTTAGGTGAATAACCACGTAGCCGAGCTCCGTTTTCCCTAAACTCTGAAATTTGTCCGTCATTTCCCAGCGAAAATCTGTCAATTTTGCATGACAAGTGCGGAATATATACAGTTTGGAGCATGCAAAATTTGAAGTTGGTTGGAAAATTCCTTGATTTCCAAATTTGCCGGCATTTGAAACACTTTGACCTAATTCCCGTCACAATCTGGGGTGAGTCAACGGCCGTACAAATGTACACCAGCGCGGCGCAGGGTGTCCCAACAGCCACAGTTAGGGGAATAACCACGTAGCCGAGCTCCGTTTTCCCTAAACTCTGAAATTTCTCCGTCATTTACCAGCGAAAATCTGTCAATTTTGCATGACAAGTGCGGAATATATACAGTTTGGAGCATGCAAAATTTGAAGTTGGTTGGAAAATTCCTTGATTTCCAAATTTGCCGGCATTTGGGACACACTTTGACCTAATTCCCGTCACAATCTGGGGTGAGTCAACGGCCGTACAAATGTACACCAGCGCGGCGCAGGGTGTCCCAACAGCCACGGTTAGGGAAATAACCACGTAGCCGAGCTCCGTTTTCCCTAAACTCTGAAATTTCTACGTCATTTCCCAGCGAAAATCTGTCAATTTTGCATGACAAGTGCGGAATATATACAGTTTGGAGCATGCAAAATTTGAAGTTGGTTGGAAAATTCCTTGATTTCCAAATTTGCCGGCATTTGGGACACACTTTGACCTAATTCCCGTCACAATCTGGGGTGAGTCAACGGCCGTACAAATGTACAAAAGCGCGGCGCAGGGTGTCCCAACAGCCACGGTTAGGGGAATAACCACGTAGCCGAGCTCCGTTTTCCCTAAACTCTGAAATTTCTCCGTCATTTCCCAGCGAAAATCTGTCAATTTTGCATGACAAGTGCGGAATATATACAGTTTGGAGCATGCAAAATTTGAAGTTGGTTGGAAAATTCCTTGATTTCCAAATTTGCCGGCATTTGGGACACACTTTGACC
>JBBELK010001806.1:0-132395 GCA_037783545.1 Henricia sp. BOLD:AAB3569
AAGGGACTGGTATTTATGGGTATAGTCTATAATGCTGTTGGAGCCGAAGTACATTACCTCCACGGCCCAGGCCCCATAGTACTGTGTGTATCTATTGCACTTTTACAACATAATTTAGTATGAAAGAGTCAAATACTTAAAATAAGTGTAGATATGTGCTACGAGCAATGCCTAGTGTTCCAGAGGATTGGAAGGGACTGGTATTATAATGGTGTTATTGTCTATAATGTGCTTGGGAGCCAAGTTACCTCCACGCCCAGGCCCCATAGTACTGTGTGTCTGTATTGCACTTTACAACATAATTTAGTATGAAGAGTCCAAAACTAAAAATCAAGTGAAATATGTGCTAGAGCAATGCCTAGTGTTCCAGAGGATTGGAAGGGACTGGTATTTATGGGTTATGGTCTATAATGTGCTTGGGAGCCAAGTTACCTCCACGCCCAGGCCCCATAGTACTGTGTGTCTGTATTGCACTTTACAACATAATTTAGTATGAAGAGTCCAAAACTAAAAATCAATTGAAATATGTGCTAGAGCAATGCCTAGTGTTCCAGAGGATTGGAAGGGACTGGTATTTATGGGTTATGGTCTATAATGTGCTTGGGAGCCAAGTTACCTCCACGCCCAGGCCCCATAGTACTGTGTGTATGTATTGCACTTTACAACATAATTTAGTATGAAGAGTCAAAAACTAAAAATCAAGTGAAATATGTGCTACAGCAATGCCTAGTGTTCCAGAGGATGGGAAGGGACTGGTATTTATGGGTTATGGTCTATAATGTGCTTGGGAGCCAAGTTACCTCCACGCCCAGGCCCCATAGTACTGTGTGTATGTAAATATTGCACTTTACAACATAATTTAGTATGAAGAGTCCAAAACTAAAAATCAAGTGAAATATGTGCTAGAGCAATGCCTAGTGTTCCAGAGGATTGGAAGGGACTGGTATTTATGGGTTATGGTCTATAATGTGCTTGGGAGCCAAGTTACCTCCACGCCCAGGCCCCATAGTACTGTGTATATGTATTGCACTTTACAACATAATTTAGTATGAAGAGTCCAAAACTAAAAATCAAGTGAAATATGTGCTAGAGCAATGCCTAGTGTTCCAGAGGATTGGAAGGGACTGGTATTTATGGGTTATGGTCTATAATGTGCTTGGGAGCCAAGTTACCTCCACGCGCAGGCCCCATAGTACTGTGTGTATGTATTGCACTTTACAACATAATTTAGTATGAAGAGTCCAAAACTAAAAATCAAGTGAAATATGTGCTACAGCAATGCCTAGTGTTCCAGAGGATGGGAAGGGACTGGTTTTTATGGGTTATGGTCTATAATGTGCTTGGGAGCCAAGTTACCTCCACGCCCAGGCCCCATAGTACTGTGTATATGTATTGCACTTTACAACATAATTTAGTATGAAGAGTCCAAAACTAAAAATCAAGTGAAATATGTGCTAGAGCAATGCCTAGTGTTCCAGAGGATTGGAAGGGACTGGTATTTATGGGTTATGGTCTATAATGTGCTTGGGAGCCAAGTTACCTCCACGCCCAGGCCCCATAGTACTGTGTATATGTATTGCACTTTACAACATAATTTAGTATGAAGAGTCCAAAACTAAAAATCAAGTGAAATATGTGCTAGAGCAATGCCTAGTGTTCCAGAGGATTGGAAGGGACTGGTATTTATGGGTTATGGTCTATAATGTGCTTGGGAGCCAAGTTACATGTACATCCACGCCCAGGCCCCATAGTACTGTGTGTATGTATTGCACTTTACAACATAATTTAGTATGAAGAGTCAAAAACTAAAAATCAAGTGAAATATGTGCTACAGCAATGCCTAGTGTTCCAGAGGATGGGAAGGGACTGGTATTTATGGGTTATTGTCTATAATGTGCTTGGGAGCCAAGTTACCTCCACGCCCAGGCCCCATAGTACTGTGTGTCTGTATTGCACTTTACAACATAATTTAGTATGAAGAGTCCAAAACTAAAAATCAAGTGAAATATGTGCTAGAGCAATGCCTAGTGTTCCAGAGGATTGGAAGGGACTGGTATTTATGGGTTATGGTCTATAATGTGCTTGGGAGCCAAGTTACCTCCACGCCCAGGCCCCATAGTACTGTGTATATGTATTGCACTTTACAACATAATTTAGTATGAAGAGTCCAAAACTAAAAATCAATTGAAATATGTGCTAGAGCAATGCCTAGTGTTCCAGAGGATTGGAAGGGACTGGTATTTATGGGTTATGGTCTATAATGTGCTTGGGAGCCAAGTTACCTCCACGCCCAGGCCCCATAGTACTGTGTGTATGTATTGCACTTTACAACATAATTTAGTATGAAGAGTCCAAAACTAAAAATCAAGTGAAATATGTGCTACAGCAATGCCTAGTGTTCCAGAGGATGGGAAGGGACTGGTATTTATGGGTTATTGTCTATAATGTGCTTGGGAGCCAAGTTACCTCCACGCCCAGGCCCCATAGTACTGTGTGTCTGTATTGCACTTTACAACATAATTTAGTATGAAGAGTCCAAAACTAAAAATCAAGTGAAATATGTGCTAGAGCAATGCCTAGTGTTCCAGAGGATTGGAAGGGACTGGTATTTATGGGTTATGGTCTATAATGTGCTTGGGAGCCAAGTTACATGTACCTCCACGCCCAGGCCCCATAGTACTGTGTGTATGTATTGCACTTTACAACATAATTTAGTATGAAGAGTCAAAAACTAAAAATCAAGTGAAATATGTGCTACAGCAATGTCTAGTGTTCCAGAGGATGGGAAGGGACTGGTATTTATGGGTTATTGTCTATAATGTGCTTGGGAGCCAAGTTACCTCCACGCCCAGGCCCCATAGTACTGTGTGTCTGTATTGCACTTTACAACATAATTTAGTATGAAGAGTCCAAAACTAAAAATCAAGTGAAATATGTGCTAGAGCAATGCCTAGTGTTCCAGAGGATTGGAAGGGACTGGTATTTATGGGTTATGGTCTATAATGTGCTTGGGAGCCAAGTTACCTCCACGCCCAGGCCCCATAGTACTGTGTATATGTATTGCACTTTACAACATAATTTAGTATGAAGAGTCCAAAACTAAAAATCAATTGAAATATGTGCTAGAGCAATGCCTAGTGTTCCAGAGGATTGGAAGGGACTGGTATTTATGGGTTATGGTCTATAATGTGCTTGGGAGCCAAGTTACCTCCACGCCCAGGCCCCATAGTACTGTGTGTATGTATTGCACTTTACAACATAATTTAGTATGAAGAGTCCAAAACTAAAAATCAAGTGAAATATGTGCTACAGCAATGCCTAGTGTTCCAGAGGATGGGAAGGGACTGGTATTTATGGGTTATTGTCTATAATGTGCTTGGGAGCCAAGTTACCTCCACGCCCAGGCCCCATAGTACTGTGTGTCTGTATTGCACTTTACAACATAATTTAGTATGAAGAGTCCAAAACTAAAAATCAAGTGAAATATGTGCTAGAGCAATGCCTAGTGTTCCAGAGGATTGGAAGGGACTGGTATTTATGGGTTATGGTCTATAATGTGCTTGGGAGCCAAGTTACCTCCACGCCCAGGCCCCATAGTACTGTGTATATGTATTGCACTTTACAACATAATTTAGTATGAAGAGTCCAAAACTAAAAATCAAGTGAAATATGTGCTACAGCAATGCCTAGTGTTCCAGAGGATGGGAAGGGACTGGTATTTATGGGTTATGGTCTATAATGTGCTTGGGAGCCAAGTTACCTCCACGCCCAGGCCCCATAGTACTGTGTATATGTATTGCACTTTACAACATAATTTAGTATGAAGAGTCCAAAACTAAAAATCAAGTGAAATATGTGCTAGAGCAATGCCTAGTGTTCCAGAGGATTGGAAGGGACTGGTATTTATGGGTTATGTTCTATAATGTGCTTGGGAGCCAAGTTACCTCCACGCCCAGGCCCCATAGTACTGTGTGTCTGTATTGCACTTTACAACATAATTTAGTATGAAGAGTCCAAAACTAAAAATCAAGTGAAATATGTGCTAGAGCAATGCCTAGTGTTCCAGAGGATTGGAAGGGACTGGTATTTATGGGTTATGGTCTATAATGTGCTTGGGAGCCAAGTTACCTCCACGCCCAGGCCCCATAGTACTGTGTATATGTATTGCACTTTACAACATAATTTAGTATGAAGAGTCCAAAACTAAAAATCAATTGAAATTTGTGCTAGAGCAATGCCTAGTGTTCCAGAGGATTGGAAGGGACTGGTATTTATGGGTTATGGTCTATAATGTGCTTGGGAGCCAAGTTACCTCCACGCCCAGGCCCCATAGTACTGTGTGTATGTATTGCAATTTACAACATAATTTAGTATGAAGAGTCCAAAACTAAAAATCAAGTGAAATATGTGCTACAGCAATGCCTAGTGTTCCAGAGGATGGGAAGGGACTGGTATTTATGGGTTATTGTCTATAATGTGCTTGGGAGCCAAGTTACCTCCACGCCCAGGCCCCATAGTACTGTGTGTCTGTATTGCACTTTACAACATAATTTAGTATGAAGAGTCCAAAACTAAAAATCAAGTGAAATATGTGCTAGAGCAATGCCTAGTGTTCCAGAGGATTGGAAGGGACTGGTATTTATGGGTTATGGTCTATAATGTGCTTGGGAGCCAAGTTACATGTACCTCCACGCCCAGGCCCCATAGTACTGTGTGTATGTATTGCACTTTACAACATAATTTAGTATGAAGAGTCAAAAACTAAAAATCAAGTGAAATATGTGCTACAGCAATGCCTAGTGTTCCAGAGGATGGGAAGGGACTGGTATTTATGGGTTATTGTCTATAATGTGCTTGGGAGCCAAGTTACCTCCACGCCCAGGCCCCATAGTACTGTGTGTCTGTATTGCACTTTACAACATAATTTAGTATGAAGAGTCCAAAACTAAAAATCAAGTGAAATATGTGCTAGAGCAATGCCTAGTGTTCCAGAGGATTGGAAGGGACTGGTATTTATGGGTTATGGTCTATAATGTGCTTGGGAGCCAAGTTACCTCCACGCCCAGGCCCCATAGTACTGTGTATATGTATTGCACTTTACAACATAATTTAGTATGAAGAGTCCAAAACTAAAAATCAATTGAAATATGTGCTAGAGCAATGCCTAGTGTTCCAGAGGATTGGAAGGGACTGGTATTTATGGGTTATGGTCTATAATGTGCTTGGGAGCCAAGTTACCTCCACGCCCAGGCCCCATAGTACTGTGTGTATGTATTGCACTTTACAACATAATTTAGTATGAAGAGTCCAAAACTAAAAATCAAGTGAAATATGTGCTACAGCAATGCCTAGTGTTCCAGAGGATGGGAAGGGACTGGTATTTATGGGTTATTGTCTATAATGTGCTTGGGAGCCAAGTTACCTCCACGCCCAGGCCCCATAGTACTGTGTGTCTGTATTGCACTTTACAACATAATTTAGTATGAAGAGTCCAAAACTAAAAATCAAGTGAAATATGTGCTAGAGCAATGCCTAGTGTTCCAGAGGATTGGAAGGGACTGGTATTTATGGGTTATGGTCTATAATGTGCTTGGGAGCCAAGTTACCTCCACGCCCAGGCCCCATAGTACTGTGTATATGTATTGCACTTTACAACATAATTTAGTATGAAGAGTCCAAAACTAAAAATCAAGTGAAATATGTGCTACAGCAATGCCTAGTGTTCCAGAGGATTGGAAGGGACTGGTATTTATGGGTTATGGTCTATAATGTGCTTGGGAGCCAAGTTACCTCCA
This sequence comes from Henricia sp. BOLD:AAB3569, assembly GCA_037783545.1. Classification (NCBI taxonomy): domain Eukaryota; kingdom Metazoa; phylum Echinodermata; class Asteroidea; order Spinulosida; family Echinasteridae; genus Henricia; species Henricia sp. BOLD:AAB3569. The sequence continues at coordinate 5,796 of JBBELK010001806.1, forward strand.
CGCCCAGGCCCCATAGTACTGTGTATATGTATTGCACTTTACAACATAATTTAGTATGAAGAGTCCAAAACTAAAAATCAAGTGAAATATGTGCTACAGCAATGCCTAGTGTTCCAGAGGATGGGAAGGGACTGGTATTTATGGGTTATTGTCTATAATGTGCTTGGGAGCCAAGTTACCTCCACGCCCAGGCCCCATAGTACTGTGTGTCTGTATTGCACTTTACAACATAATTTAGTATGAAGAGTCCAAAACTAAAAATCAAGTGAAATATGTGCTAGAGCAATGCCTAGTGTTCCAGAGGATTGGAAGGGACTGGTATTTATGGGTTATGGTCTATAATGTGCTTGGGAGCCAAGTTACCTCCACGCCCAGGCCCCATAGTACTGTGTATATGTATTGCACTTTACAACATAATTTAGTATGAAGAGTCCAAAACTAAAAATCAAGTGAAATATGTGCTACAGCAATGCCTAGTGTTCCAGAGGATTGGAAGGGACTGGTATTTATGGGTTATGGTCTATAATGTGCTTGGGAGCCAAGTTACCTCCACGCCCAGGCCCCATAGTACTGTGTGTCTGTATTGCACTTTACAACATAATTTAGTATGAAGAGTCCAAAACTAAAAATCAATTGAAATATGTGCTAGAGCAATGCCTAGTGTTCCAGAGGATTGGAAGGGACTGGTATTTATGGGTTATGGTCTATAATGTGCTTGGGAGCCAAGTTACCTCCACGCCCAGGCCCCATAGTACTGTGTGTATGTATTGCACTTTACAACATAATTTAGTATGAAGAGTCAAAAACTAAAAATCAAGTGAAATATGTGCTACAGCAATGCCTAGTGTTCCAGAGGATGGGAAGGGACTGGTATTTATGGGTTATGGTCTATAATGTGCTTGGGAGCCAAGTTACCTCCACGCCCAGGCCCCATAGTACTGTGTGTATGTAAATATTGCACTTTACAACATAATTTAGTATGAAGAGTCCAAAACTAAAAATCAAGTGAAATATGTGCTAGAGCAATGCCTAGTGTTCCAGAGGATTGGAAGGGACTGGTATTTATGGGTTATGGTCTATAATGTGCTTGGGAGCCAAGTTACCTCCACGCCCAGGCCCCATAGTACTGTGTATATGTATTGCACTTTACAACATAATTTAGTATGAAGAGTCCAAAACTAAAAATCAATTGAAATTTGTGCTAGAGCAATGCCTAGTGTTCCAGAGGATTGGAAGGGACTGGTATTTATGGGTTATGGTCTATAATGTGCTTGGGAGCCAAGTTACCTCCACGCCCAGGCCCCATAGTACTGTGTGTATGTATTGCAATTTACAACATAATTTAGTATGAAGAGTCCAAAACTAAAAATCAAGTGAAATATGTGCTACAGCAATGCCTAGTGTTCCAGAGGATGGGAAGGGACTGGTATTTATGGGTTATTGTCTATAATGTGCTTGGGAGCCAAGTTACCTCCACGCCCAGGCCCCATAGTACTGTGTGTCTGTATTGCACTTTACAACATAATTTAGTATGAAGAGTCCAAAACTAAAAATCAAGTGAAATATGTGCTAGAGCAATGCCTAGTGTTCCAGAGGATTGGAAGGGACTGGTATTTATGGGTTATGGTCTATAATGTGCTTGGGAGCCAAGTTACATGTACCTCCACGCCCAGGCCCCATAGTACTGTGTGTATGTATTGCACTTTACAACATAATTTAGTATGAAGAGTCAAAAACTAAAAATCAAGTGAAATATGTGCTACAGCAATGCCTAGTGTTCCAGAGGATGGGAAGGGACTGGTATTTATGGGTTATTGTCTATAATGTGCTTGGGAGCCAAGTTACCTCCACGCCCAGGCCCCATAGTACTGTGTGTCTGTATTGCACTTTACAACATAATTTAGTATGAAGAGTCCAAAACTAAAAATCAAGTGAAATATGTGCTAGAGCAATGCCTAGTGTTCCAGAGGATTGGAAGGGACTGGTATTTATGGGTTATGGTCTATAATGTGCTTGGGAGCCAAGTTACCTCCACGCCCAGGCCCCATAGTACTGTGTATATGTATTGCACTTTACAACATAATTTAGTATGAAGAGTCCAAAACTAAAAATCAATTGAAATATGTGCTAGAGCAATGCCTAGTGTTCCAGAGGATTGGAAGGGACTGGTATTTATGGGTTATGGTCTATAATGTGCTTGGGAGCCAAGTTACCTCCACGCCCAGGCCCCATAGTACTGTGTGTATGTATTGCACTTTACAACATAATTTAGTATGAAGAGTCCAAAACTAAAAATCAAGTGAAATATGTGCTACAGCAATGCCTAGTGTTCCAGAGGATGGGAAGGGACTGGTATTTATGGGTTATTGTCTATAATGTGCTTGGGAGCCAAGTTACCTCCACGCCCAGGCCCCATAGTACTGTGTGTCTGTATTGCACTTTACAACATAATTTAGTATGAAGAGTCCAAAACTAAAAATCAAGTGAAATATGTGCTAGAGCAATGCCTAGTGTTCCAGAGGATTGGAAGGGACTGGTATTTATGGGTTATGGTCTATAATGTGCTTGGGAGCCAAGTTACCTCCACGCCCAGGCCCCATAGTACTGTGTATATGTATTGCACTTTACAACATAATTTAGTATGAAGAGTCCAAAACTAAAAATCAAGTGAAATATGTGCTACAGCAATGCCTAGTGTTCCAGAGGATTGGAAGGGACTGGTATTTATGGGTTATGGTCTATAATGTGCTTGGGAGCCAAGTTACCTCCACGCCCAGGCCCCATAGTACTGTGTATATGTATTGCACTTTACAACATAATTTAGTATGAAGAGTCCAAAACTAAAAATCAAGTGAAATATGTGCTAGAGCAATGCCTAGTGTTCCAGAGGATTGGAAGGGACTGGTATTTATGGGTTATGGTCTATAATGTGCTTGGGAGCCAAGTTACCTCCACGCCCAGGCCCCATAGTACTGTGTATATGTATTGCACTTTACAACATAATTTAGTATGAAGAGTCCAAAACTAAAAATCAAGTGAAATATGTGCTAGAGCAATGCCTAGTGTTCCAGAGGATTGGAAGGGACTGGTATTTATGGGTTATGTTCTATAATGTGCTTGGGAGCCAAGTTACCTCCACGCCCAGGCCCCATAGTACTGTGTGTCTGTATTGCACTTTACAACATAATTTAGTATGAAGAGTCCAAAACTAAAAATCAAGTGAAATATGTGCTAGAGCAATGCCTAGTGTTCCAGAGGATTGGAAGGGACTGGTATTTATGGGTTATGGTCTATAATGTGCTTGGGAGCCAAGTTACCTCCACGCCCAGGCCCCATAGTACTGTGTATATGTATTGCACTTTACAACATAATTTAGTATGAAGAGTCCAAAACTAAAAATCAATTGAAATTTGTGCTAGAGCAATGCCTAGTGTTCCAGAGGATTGGAAGGGACTGGTATTTATGGGTTATGGTCTATAATGTGCTTGGGAGCCAAGTTACCTCCACGCCCAGGCCCCATAGTACTGTGTGTATGTATTGCAATTTACAACATAATTTAGTATGAAGAGTCCAAAACTAAAAATCAAGTGAAATATGTGCTACAGCAATGCCTAGTGTTCCAGAGGATGGGAAGGGACTGGTATTTATGGGTTATTGTCTATAATGTGCTTGGGAGCCAAGTTACCTCCACGCCCAGGCCCCATAGTACTGTGTGTCTGTATTGCACTTTACAACATAATTTAGTATGAAGAGTCCAAAACTAAAAATCAAGTGAAATATGTGCTAGAGCAATGCCTAGTGTTCCAGAGGATTGGAAGGGACTGGTATTTATGGGTTATGGTCTATAATGTGCTTGGGAGCCAAGTTACATGTACCTCCACGCCCAGGCCCCATAGTACTGTGTGTATGTATTGCACTTTACAACATAATTTAGTATGAAGAGTCAAAAACAAAAAATCAAGTGAAATATGTGCTACAGCAATGCCTAGTGTTCCAGAGGATGGGAAGGGACTGGTATTTATGGGTTATTGTCTATAATGTGCTTGGGAGCCAAGTTACCTCCACGCCCAGGCCCCATAGTACTGTGTGTCTGTATTGCACTTTACAACATAATTTAGTATGAAGAGTCCAAAACTAAAAATCAAGTGAAATATGTGCTAGAGCAATGCCTAGTGTTCCAGAGGATTGGAAGGGACTGGTATTTATGGGTTATGGTCTATAATGTGCTTGGGAGCCAAGTTACCTCCACGCCCAGGCCCCATAGTACTGTGTATATGTATTGCACTTTACAACATAATTTAGTATGAAGAGTCCAAAACTAAAAATCAATTGAAATATGTGCTAGAGCAATGCCTAGTGTTCCAGAGGATTGGAAGGGACTGGTATTTATGGGTTATGGTCTATAATGTGCTTGGGAGCCAAGTTACCTCCACGCCCAGGCCCCATAGTACTGTGTGTATGTATTGCACTTTACAACATAATTTAGTATGAAGAGTCCAAAACTAAAAATCAAGTGAAATATGTGCTACAGCAATGCCTAGTGTTCCAGAGGATGGGAAGGGACTGGTATTTATGGGTTATTGTCTATAATGTGCTTGGGAGCCAAGTTACCTCCACGCCCAGGCCCCATAGTACTGTGTGTCTGTATTGCACTTTACAACATAATTTAGTATGAAGAGTCCAAAACTAAAAATCAAGTGAAATATGTGCTAGAGCAATGCCTAGTGTTCCAGAGGATTGGAAGGGACTGGTATTTATGGGTTATGGTCTATAATGTGCTTGGGAGCCAAGTTACCTCCACGCCCAGGCCCCATAGTACTGTGTATATGTATTGCACTTTACAACATAATTTAGTATGAAGAGTCCAAAACTAAAAATCAAGTGAAATATGTGCTACAGCAATGCCTAGTGTTCCAGAGGATTGGAAGGGACTGGTATTTATGGGTTATGGTCTATAATGTGCTTGGGAGCCAAGTTACCTCCACGCCCAGGCCCCATAGTACTGTGTATATGTATTGCACTTTACAACATAATTTAGTATGAAGAGTCCAAAACTAAAAATCAAGTGAAATATGTGCTAGAGCAATGCCTAGTGTTCCAGAGGATTGGAAGGGACTGGTATTTATGGGTTATGGTCTATAATGTGCTTGGGAGCCAAGTTACATGTACCTCCACGCCCAGGCCCCATAGTACTGTGTGTATGTATTGCACTTTACAACATAATTTAGTATGAAGAGTCAAAAACTAAAAATCAAGTGAAATATGTGCTACAGCAATGCCTAGTGTTCCAGAGGATGGGAAGGGACTGGTATTTATGGGTTATTGTCTATAATGTGCTTGGGAGCCAAGTTACCTCCACGCCCAGGCCCCATAGTACTGTGTGTCTGTATTGCACTTTACAACATAATTTAGTATGAAGAGTCCAAAACTAAAAATCAAGTGAAATATGTGCTAGAGCAATGCCTAGTGTTCCAGAGGATTGGAAGGAACTGGTATTTATGGGTTATGGTCTATAATGTGCTTGGGAGCCAAGTTACCTCCACGCCCAGGCCCCATAGTACTGTGTATATGTATTGCACTTTACAACATAATTTAGTATGAAGAGTCCAAAACTAAAAATCAAGTGAAATATGTGCTAGAGCAATGCCTAGTGTTCCAGAGGATTGGAAGGAACTGGTATTTATGGGTTATGGTCTATAATGTGCTTGGGAGCCAAGTTACCTCCACGCCCAGGCCCCATAGTACTGTGTATATGTATTGCACTTTACAACATAATTTAGTATGAAGAGTCCAAAACTAAAAATCAATTGAAATTTGTGCTAGAGCAATGCCTAGTGTTCCAGAGGATTGGAAGGGACTGGTATTTATGGGTTATGGTCTATAATGTGCTTGGGAGCCAAGTTACCTCCACGCCCAGGCCCCATAGTACTGTGTGTATGTATTGCAATTTACAACATAATTTAGTATGAAGAGTCCAAAACTAAAAATCAAGTGAAATATGTGCTACAGCAATGCCTAGTGTTCCAGAGGATGGGAAGGGACTGGTATTTATGGGTTATTGTCTATAATGTGCTTGGGAGCCAAGTTACCTCCACGCCCAGGCCCCATAGTACTGTGTGTCTGTATTGCACTTTACAACATAATTTAGTATGAAGAGTCCAAAACTAAAAATCAAGTGAAATATGTGCTAGAGCAATGCCTAGTGTTCCAGAGGATTGGAAGGGACTGGTATTTATGGGTTATGGTCTATAATGTGCTTGGGAGCCAAGTTACATGTACCTCCACGCCCAGGCCCCATAGTACTGTGTGTATGTATTGCACTTTACAACATAATTTAGTATGAAGAGTCAAAAACAAAAAATCAAGTGAAATATGTGCTACAGCAATGCCTAGTGTTCCAGAGGATGGGAAGGGACTGGTATTTATGGGTTATTGTCTATAATGTGCTTGGGAGCCAAGTTACCTCCACGCCCAGGCCCCATAGTACTGTGTGTCTGTATTGCACTTTACAACATAATTTAGTATGAAGAGTCCAAAACTAAAAATCAAGTGAAATATGTGCTAGAGCAATGCCTAGTGTTCCAGAGGATTGGAAGGGACTGGTATTTATGGGTTATGGTCTATAATGTGCTTGGGAGCCAAGTTACCTCCACGCCCAGGCCCCATAGTACTGTGTATATGTATTGCACTTTACAACATAATTTAGTATGAAGAGTCCAAAACTAAAAATCAATTGAAATATGTGCTAGAGCAATGCCTAGTGTTCCAGAGGATTGGAAGGGACTGGTATTTATGGGTTATGGTCTATAATGTGCTTGGGAGCCAAGTTACCTCCACGCCCAGGCCCCATAGTACTGTGTGTATGTATTGCACTTTACAACATAATTTAGTATGAAGAGTCCAAAACTAAAAATCAAGTGAAATATGTGCTACAGCAATGCCTAGTGTTCCAGAGGATGGGAAGGGACTGGTATTTATGGGTTATTGTCTATAATGTGCTTGGGAGCCAAGTTACCTCCACGCCCAGGCCCCATAGTACTGTGTGTCTGTATTGCACTTTACAACATAATTTAGTATGAAGAGTCCAAAACTAAAAATCAAGTGAAATATGTGCTAGAGCAATGCCTAGTGTTCCAGAGGATTGGAAGGGACTGGTATTTATGGGTTATGGTCTATAATGTGCTTGGGAGCCAAGTTACCTCCACGCCCAGGCCCCATAGTACTGTGTATATGTATTGCACTTTACAACATAATTTAGTATGAAGAGTCCAAAACTAAAAATCAAGTGAAATATGTGCTACAGCAATGCCTAGTGTTCCAGAGGATTGGAAGGGACTGGTATTTATGGGTTATGGTCTATAATGTGCTTGGGAGCCAAGTTACCTCCACGCCCAGGCCCCATAGTACTGTGTATATGTATTGCACTTTACAACATAATTTAGTATGAAGAGTCCAAAACTAAAAATCAAGTGAAATATGTGCTAGAGCAATGCCTAGTGTTCCAGAGGATTGGAAGGGACTGGTATTTATGGGTTATGGTCTATAATGTGCTTGGGAGCCAAGTTACATGTACCTCCACGCCCAGGCCCCATAGTACTGTGTGTATGTATTGCACTTTACAACATAATTTAGTATGAAGAGTCAAAAACTAAAAATCAAGTGAAATATGTGCTACAGCAATGCCTAGTGTTCCAGAGGATGGGAAGGGACTGGTATTTATGGGTTATTGTCTATAATGTGCTTGGGAGCCAAGTTACCTCCACGCCCAGGCCCCATAGTACTGTGTGTCTGTATTGCACTTTACAACATAATTTAGTATGAAGAGTCCAAAACTAAAAATCAAGTGAAATATGTGCTAGAGCAATGCCTAGTGTTCCAGAGGATTGGAAGGAACTGGTATTTATGGGTTATGGTCTATAATGTGCTTGGGAGCCAAGTTACCTCCACGCCCAGGCCCCATAGTACTGTGTATATGTATTGCACTTTACAACATAATTTAGTATGAAGAGTCCAAAACTAAAAATCAATTGAAATATGTGCTAGAGCAATGCCTAGTGTTCCAGAGGATTGGAAGGGACTGGTATTTATGGGTTATGGTCTATAATGTGCTTGGGAGCCAAGTTACCTCCACGCCCAGGCCCCATAGTACTGTGTGTATGTATTGCACTTTACAACATAATTTAGTATGAAGAGTCCAAAACTAAAAATCAAGTGAAATATGTGCTAGAGCAATGCCTAGTGTTCCAGAGGATGGGAAGGGACTGGTATTTATGGGTTATTGTCTATAATGTGCTTGGGAGCCAAGTTACCTCCACGCCCAGGCCCCATAGTACTGTGTGTCTGTATTGCACTTTACAACATAATTTAGTATGAAGAGTCCAAAACTAAAAATCAAGTGAAATATGTGCTAGAGCAATGCCTAGTGTTCCAGAGGATTGGAAGGGACTGGTATTTATGGGTTATGGTCTATAATGTGCTTGGGAGCCAAGTTACATGTACCTCCACGCCCAGGCCCCATAGTACTGTGTGTATGTATTGCACTTTACAACATAATTTAGTATGAAGAGTCAAAAACAAAAAATCAAGTGAAATATGTGCTACAGCAATGCCTAGTGTTCCAGAGGATGGGAAGGGACTGGTATTTATGGGTTATTGTCTATAATGTGCTTGGGAGCCAAGTTACCTCCACGCCCAGGCCCCATAGTACTGTGTGTCTGTATTGCACTTTACAACATAATTTAGTATGAAGAGTCCAAAACTAAAAATCAAGTGAAATATGTGCTAGAGCAATGCCTAGTGTTCCAGAGGATTGGAAGGGACTGGTATTTATGGGTTATGGTCTATAATGTGCTTGGGAGCCAAGTTACCTCCACGCCCAGGCCCCATAGTACTGTGTATATGTATTGCACTTTACAACATAATTTAGTATGAAGAGTCCAAAACTAAAAATCAATTGAAATATGTGCTAGAGCAATGCCTAGTGTTCCAGAGGATTGGAAGGGACTGGTATTTATGGGTTATGGTCTATAATGTGCTTGGGAGCCAAGTTACCTCCACGCCCAGGCCCCATAGTACTGTGTGTATGTATTGCACTTTACAACATAATTTAGTATGAAGAGTCCAAAACTAAAAATCAAGTGAAATATGTGCTACAGCAATGCCTAGTGTTCCAGAGGATGGGAAGGGACTGGTATTTATGGGTTATTGTCTATAATGTGCTTGGGAGCCAAGTTACCTCCACGCCCAGGCCCCATAGTACTGTGTGTCTGTATTGCACTTTACAACATAATTTAGTATGAAGAGTCCAAAACTAAAAATCAAGTGAAATATGTGCTAGAGCAATGCCTAGTGTTCCAGAGGATTGGAAGGGACTGGTATTTATGGGTTATGGTCTATAATGTGCTTGGGAGCCAAGTTACCTCCACGCCCAGGCCCCATAGTACTGTGTATATGTATTGCACTTTACAACATAATTTAGTATGAAGAGTCCAAAACTAAAAATCAAGTGAAATATGTGCTACAGCAATGCCTAGTGTTCCAGAGGATTGGAAGGGACTGGTATTTATGGGTTATGGTCTATAATGTGCTTGGGAGCCAAGTTACCTCCACGCCCAGGCCCCATAGTACTGTGTATATGTATTGCACTTTACAACATAATTTAGTATGAAGAGTCCAAAACTAAAAATCAAGTGAAATATGTGCTAGAGCAATGCCTAGTGTTCCAGAGGATTGGAAGGGACTGGTATTTATGGGTTATGGTCTATAATGTGCTTGGGAGCCAAGTTACATGTACCTCCACGCCCAGGCCCCATAGTACTGTGTGTATGTATTGCACTTTACAACATAATTTAGTATGAAGAGTCAAAAACTAAAAATCAAGTGAAATATGTGCTACAGCAATGCCTAGTGTTCCAGAGGATGGGAAGGGACTGGTATTTATGGGTTATTGTCTATAATGTGCTTGGGAGCCAAGTTACCTCCACGCCCAGGCCCCATAGTACTGTGTGTCTGTATTGCACTTTACAACATAATTTAGTATGAAGAGTCCAAAACTAAAAATCAAGTGAAATATGTGCTAGAGCAATGCCTAGTGTTCCAGAGGATTGGAAGGAACTGGTATTTATGGGTTATGGTCTATAATGTGCTTGGGAGCCAAGTTACCTCCACGCCCAGGCCCCATAGTACTGTGTATATGTATTGCACTTTACAACATAATTTAGTATGAAGAGTCCAAAACTAAAAATCAATTGAAATATGTGCTAGAGCAATGCCTAGTGTTCCAGAGGATTGGAAGGGACTGGTATTTATGGGTTATGGTCTATAATGTGCTTGGGAGCCAAGTTACCTCCACGCCCAGGCCCCATAGTACTGTGTGTATGTATTGCACTTTACAACATAATTTAGTATGAAGAGTCCAAAACTAAAAATCAAGTGAAATATGTGCTAGAGCAATGCCTAGTGTTCCAGAGGATGGGAAGGGACTGGTATTTATGGGTTATTGTCTATAATGTGCTTGGGAGCCAAGTTACCTCCACGCCCAGGCCCCATAGTACTGTGTGTCTGTATTGCACTTTACAACATAATTTAGTATGAAGAGTCCAAAACTAAAAATCAAGTGAAATATGTGCTAGAGCAATGCCTAGTGTTCCAGAGGATTGGAAGGGACTGGTATTTATGGGTTATGGTCTATAATGTGCTTGGGAGCCAAGTTACATGTACCTCCACGCCCAGGCCCCATAGTACTGTGTGTATGTATTGCACTTTACAACATAATTTAGTATGAAGAGTCAAAAACTAAAAATCAAGTGAAATATGTGCTACAGCAATGCCTAGTGTTCCAGAGGATGGGAAGGGACTGGTATTTATGGGTTATTGTCTATAATGTGCTTGGGAGCCAAGTTACCTCCACGCCCAGGCCCCATAGTACTGTGTGTCTGTATTGCACTTTACAACATAATTTAGTATGAAGAGTCCAAAACTAAAAATCAAGTGAAATATGTGCTAGAGCAATGCCTAGTGTTCCAGAGGATTGGAAGGAACTGGTATTTATGGGTTATGGTCTATAATGTGCTTGGGAGCCAAGTTACCTCCACGCCCAGGCCCCATAGTACTGTGTATATGTATTGCACTTTACAACATAATTTAGTATGAAGAGTCCAAAACTAAAAATCAATTGAAATATGTGCTAGAGCAATGCCTAGTGTTCCAGAGGATTGGAAGGGACTGGTATTTATGGGTTATGGTCTATAATGTGCTTGGGAGCCAAGTTACCTCCACGCCCAGGCCCCATAGTACTGTGTGTATGTATTGCACTTTACAACATAATTTAGTATGAAGAGTCCAAAACTAAAAATCAAGTGAAATATGTGCTAGAGCAATGCCTAGTGTTCCAGAGGATGGGAAGGGACTGGTATTTATGGGTTATTGTCTATAATGTGCTTGGGAGCCAAGTTACCTCCACGCCCAGGCCCCATAGTACTGTGTGTCTGTATTGCACTTTACAACATAATTTAGTATGAAGAGTCCAAAACTAAAAATCAAGTGAAATATGTGCTAGAGCAATGCCTAGTGTTCCAGAGGATTGGAAGGGACTGGTATTTATGGGTTATGGTCTATAATGTGCTTGGGAGCCAAGTTACATGTACCTCCACGCCCAGGCCCCATAGTACTGTGTGTATGTATTGCACTTTACAACATAATTTAGTATGAAGAGTCAAAAACTAAAAATCAAGTGAAATATGTGCTACAGCAATGCCTAGTGTTCCAGAGGATGGGAAGGGACTGGTATTTATGGGTTATTGTCTATAATGTGCTTGGGAGCCAAGTTACCTCCACGCCCAGGCCCCATAGTACTGTGTGTCTGTATTGCACTTTACAACATAATTTAGTATGAAGAGTCCAAAACTAAAAATCAAGTGAAATATGTGCTAGAGCAATGCCTAGTGTTCCAGAGGATTGGAAGGGACTGGTATTTATGGGTTATGGTCTATAATGTGCTTGGGAGCCAAGTTACATGTACCTCCACGCCCAGGCCCCATAGTACTGTGTGTATGTATTGCACTTTACAACATAATTTAGTATGAAGAGTCAAAAACAAAAAATCAAGTGAAATATGTGCTACAGCAATGCCTAGTGTTCCAGAGGATGGGAAGGGACTGGTATTTATGGGTTATTGTCTATAATGTGCTTGGGAGCCAAGTTACCTCCACGCCCAGGCCCCATAGTACTGTGTGTCTGTATTGCACTTTACAACATAATTTAGTATGAAGAGTCCAAAACTAAAAATCAAGTGAAATATGTGCTAGAGCAATGCCTAGTGTTCCAGAGGATTGGAAGGGACTGGTATTTATGGGTTATGGTCTATAATGTGCTTGGGAGCCAAGTTACCTCCACGCCCAGGCCCCATAGTACTGTGTATATGTATTGCACTTTACAACATAATTTAGTATGAAGAGTCCAAAACTAAAAATCAATTGAAATATGTGCTAGAGCAATGCCTAGTGTTCCAGAGGATTGGAAGGGACTGGTATTTATGGGTTATGGTCTATAATGTGCTTGGGAGCCAAGTTACCTCCACGCCCAGGCCCCATAGTACTGTGTGTATGTATTGCACTTTACAACATAATTTAGTATGAAGAGTCCAAAACTAAAAATCAAGTGAAATATGTGCTAGAGCAATGCCTAGTGTTCCAGAGGATGGGAAGGGACTGGTATTTATGGGTTATTGTCTATAATGTGCTTGGGAGCCAAGTTACCTCCACGCCCAGGCCCCATAGTACTGTGTGTCTGTATTGCACTTTACAACATAATTTAGTATGAAGAGTCCAAAACTAAAAATCAAGTGAAATATGTGCTAGAGCAATGCCTAGTGTTCCAGAGGATTGGAAGGGACTGGTATTTATGGGTTATGGTCTATAATGTGCTTGGGAGCCAAGTTACATGTACCTCCACGCCCAGGCCCCATAGTACTGTGTGTATGTATTGCACTTTACAACATAATTTAGTATGAAGAGTCAAAAACTAAAAATCAAGTGAAATATGTGCTACAGCAATGCCTAGTGTTCCAGAGGATGGGAAGGGACTGGTATTTATGGGTTATTGTCTATAATGTGCTTGGGAGCCAAGTTACCTCCACGCCCAGGCCCCATAGTACTGTGTGTCTGTATTGCACTTTACAACATAATTTAGTATGAAGAGTCCAAAACTAAAAATCAAGTGAAATATGTGCTAGAGCAATGCCTAGTGTTCCAGAGGATTGGAAGGGACTGGTATTTATGGGTTATGGTCTATAATGTGCTTGGGAGCCAAGTTACATGTACCTCCACGCCCAGGCCCCATAGTACTGTGTGTATGTATTGCACTTTACAACATAATTTAGTATGAAGAGTCAAAAACAAAAAATCAAGTGAAATATGTGCTACAGCAATGCCTAGTGTTCCAGAGGATGGGAAGGGACTGGTATTTATGGGTTATTGTCTATAATGTGCTTGGGAGCCAAGTTACCTCCACGCCCAGGCCCCATAGTACTGTGTGTCTGTATTGCACTTTACAACATAATTTAGTATGAAGAGTCCAAAACTAAAAATCAAGTGAAATATGTGCTAGAGCAATGCCTAGTGTTCCAGAGGATTGGAAGGGACTGGTATTTATGGGTTATGGTCTATAATGTGCTTGGGAGCCAAGTTACCTCCACGCCCAGGCCCCATAGTACTGTGTATATGTATTGCACTTTACAACATAATTTAGTATGAAGAGTCCAAAACTAAAAATCAATTGAAATATGTGCTAGAGCAATGCCTAGTGTTCCAGAGGATTGGAAGGGACTGGTATTTATGGGTTATGGTCTATAATGTGCTTGGGAGCCAAGTTACCTCCACGCCCAGGCCCCATAGTACTGTGTGTATGTATTGCACTTTACAACATAATTTAGTATGAAGAGTCCAAAACTAAAAATCAAGTGAAATATGTGCTACAGCAATGCCTAGTGTTCCAGAGGATGGGAAGGGACTGGTATTTATGGGTTATTGTCTATAATGTGCTTGGGAGCCAAGTTACCTCCACGCCCAGGCCCCATAGTACTGTGTGTCTGTATTGCACTTTACAACATAATTTAGTATGAAGAGTCCAAAACTAAAAATCAAGTGAAATATGTGCTAGAGCAATGCCTAGTGTTCCAGAGGATTGGAAGGGACTGGTATTTATGGGTTATGGTCTATAATGTGCTTGGGAGCCAAGTTACCTCCACGCCCAGGCCCCATAGTACTGTGTATATGTATTGCACTTTACAACATAATTTAGTATGAAGAGTCCAAAACTAAAAATCAAGTGAAATATGTGCTACAGCAATGCCTAGTGTTCCAGAGGATTGGAAGGGACTGGTATTTATGGGTTATGGTCTATAATGTGCTTGGGAGCCAAGTTACCTCCACGCCCAGGCCCCATAGTACTGTGTATATGTATTGCACTTTACAACATAATTTAGTATGAAGAGTCCAAAACTAAAAATCAAGTGAAATATGTGCTAGAGCAATGCCTAGTGTTCCAGAGGATTGGAAGGGACTGGTATTTATGGGTTATGGTCTATAATGTGCTTGGGAGCCAAGTTACATGTACCTCCACGCCCAGGCCCCATAGTACTGTGTGTATGTATTGCACTTTACAACATAATTTAGTATGAAGAGTCAAAAACTAAAAATCAAGTGAAATATGTGCTACAGCAATGCCTAGTGTTCCAGAGGATGGGAAGGGACTGGTATTTATGGGTTATTGTCTATAATGTGCTTGGGAGCCAAGTTACCTCCACGCCCAGGCCCCATAGTACTGTGTATATGTATTGCACTTTACAACATAATTTAGTATGAAGAGTCCAAAACTAAAAATCAATTGAAATATGTGCTAGAGCAATGCCTAGTGTTCCAGAGGATTGGAAGGGACTGGTATTTATGGGTTATGGTCTATAATGTGCTTGGGAGCCAAGTTACCTCCACGCCCAGGCCCCATAGTACTGTGTGTATGTATTGCACTTTACAACATAATTTAGTATGAAGAGTCCAAAACTAAAAATCAAGTGAAATATGTGCTAGAGCAATGCCTAGTGTTCCAGAGGATGGGAAGGGACTGGTATTTATGGGTTATTGTCTATAATGTGCTTGGGAGCCAAGTTACCTCCACGCCCAGGCCCCATAGTACTGTGTGTCTGTATTGCACTTTACAACATAATTTAGTATGAAGAGTCCAAAACTAAAAATCAAGTGAAATATGTGCTAGAGCAATGCCTAGTGTTCCAGAGGATTGGAAGGGACTGGTATTTATGGGTTATGGTCTATAATGTGCTTGGGAGCCAAGTTACATGTACCTCCACGCCCAGGCCCCATAGTACTGTGTGTATGTATTGCACTTTACAACATAATTTAGTATGAAGAGTCAAAAACTAAAAATCAAGTGAAATATGTGCTACAGCAATGCCTAGTGTTCCAGAGGATGGGAAGGGACTGGTATTTATGGGTTATTGTCTATAATGTGCTTGGGAGCCAAGTTACCTCCACGCCCAGGCCCCATAGTACTGTGTGTCTGTATTGCACTTTACAACATAATTTAGTATGAAGAGTCCAAAACTAAAAATCAAGTGAAATATGTGCTAGAGCAATGCCTAGTGTTCCAGAGGATTGGAAGGAACTGGTATTTATGGGTTATGGTCTATAATGTGCTTGGGAGCCAAGTTACCTCCACGCCCAGGCCCCATAGTACTGTGTATATGTATTGCACTTTACAACATAATTTAGTATGAAGAGTCCAAAACTAAAAATCAATTGAAATATGTGCTAGAGCAATGCCTAGTGTTCCAGAGGATTGGAAGGGACTGGTATTTATGGGTTATGGTCTATAATGTGCTTGGGAGCCAAGTTACCTCCACGCCCAGGCCCCATAGTACTGTGTGTATGTATTGCACTTTACAACATAATTTAGTATGAAGAGTCCAAAACTAAAAATCAAGTGAAATATGTGCTAGAGCAATGCCTAGTGTTCCAGAGGATGGGAAGGGACTGGTATTTATGGGTTATTGTCTATAATGTGCTTGGGAGCCAAGTTACCTCCACGCCCAGGCCCCATAGTACTGTGTGTCTGTATTGCACTTTACAACATAATTTAGTATGAAGAGTCCAAAACTAAAAATCAAGTGAAATATGTGCTAGAGCAATGCCTAGTGTTCCAGAGGATTGGAAGGGACTGGTATTTATGGGTTATGGTCTATAATGTGCTTGGGAGCCAAGTTACATGTACCTCCACGCCCAGGCCCCATAGTACTGTGTGTATGTATTGCACTTTACAACATAATTTAGTATGAAGAGTCAAAAACTAAAAATCAAGTGAAATATGTGCTACAGCAATGCCTAGTGTTCCAGAGGATGGGAAGGGACTGGTATTTATGGGTTATTGTCTATAATGTGCTTGGGAGCCAAGTTACCTCCACGCCCAGGCCCCATAGTACTGTGTGTCTGTATTGCACTTTACAACATAATTTAGTATGAAGAGTCCAAAACTAAAAATCAAGTGAAATATGTGCTAGAGCAATGCCTAGTGTTCCAGAGGATTGGAAGGGACTGGTATTTATGGGTTATGGTCTATAATGTGCTTGGGAGCCAAGTTACATGTACCTCCACGCCCAGGCCCCATAGTACTGTGTGTATGTATTGCACTTTACAACATAATTTAGTATGAAGAGTCAAAAACAAAAAATCAAGTGAAATATGTGCTACAGCAATGCCTAGTGTTCCAGAGGATGGGAAGGGACTGGTATTTATGGGTTATTGTCTATAATGTGCTTGGGAGCCAAGTTACCTCCACGCCCAGGCCCCATAGTACTGTGTGTCTGTATTGCACTTTACAACATAATTTAGTATGAAGAGTCCAAAACTAAAAATCAAGTGAAATATGTGCTAGAGCAATGCCTAGTGTTCCAGAGGATTGGAAGGGACTGGTATTTATGGGTTATGGTCTATAATGTGCTTGGGAGCCAAGTTACCTCCACGCCCAGGCCCCATAGTACTGTGTATATGTATTGCACTTTACAACATAATTTAGTATGAAGAGTCCAAAACTAAAAATCAATTGAAATATGTGCTAGAGCAATGCCTAGTGTTCCAGAGGATTGGAAGGGACTGGTATTTATGGGTTATGGTCTATAATGTGCTTGGGAGCCAAGTTACCTCCACGCCCAGGCCCCATAGTACTGTGTGTATGTATTGCACTTTACAACATAATTTAGTATGAAGAGTCCAAAACTAAAAATCAAGTGAAATATGTGCTACAGCAATGCCTAGTGTTCCAGAGGATGGGAAGGGACTGGTATTTATGGGTTATTGTCTATAATGTGCTTGGGAGCCAAGTTACCTCCACGCCCAGGCCCCATAGTACTGTGTGTCTGTATTGCACTTTACAACATAATTTAGTATGAAGAGTCCAAAACTAAAAATCAAGTGAAATATGTGCTAGAGCAATGCCTAGTGTTCCAGAGGATTGGAAGGGACTGGTATTTATGGGTTATGGTCTATAATGTGCTTGGGAGCCAAGTTACCTCCACGCCCAGGCCCCATAGTACTGTGTATATGTATTGCACTTTACAACATAATTTAGTATGAAGAGTCCAAAACTAAAAATCAAGTGAAATATGTGCTACAGCAATGCCTAGTGTTCCAGAGGATTGGAAGGGACTGGTATTTATGGGTTATGGTCTATAATGTGCTTGGGAGCCAAGTTACCTCCACGCCCAGGCCCCATAGTACTGTGTATATGTATTGCACTTTACAACATAATTTAGTATGAAGAGTCCAAAACTAAAAATCAAGTGAAATATGTGCTAGAGCAATGCCTAGTGTTCCAGAGGATTGGAAGGGACTGGTATTTATGGGTTATGGTCTATAATGTGCTTGGGAGCCAAGTTACATGTACCTCCACGCCCAGGCCCCATAGTACTGTGTGTATGTATTGCACTTTACAACATAATTTAGTATGAAGAGTCAAAAACTAAAAATCAAGTGAAATATGTGCTACAGCAATGCCTAGTGTTCCAGAGGATGGGAAGGGACTGGTATTTATGGGTTATTGTCTATAATGTGCTTGGGAGCCAAGTTACCTCCACGCCCAGGCCCCATAGTACTGTGTGTCTGTATTGCACTTTACAACATAATTTAGTATGAAGAGTCCAAAACTAAAAATCAAGTGAAATATGTGCTAGAGCAATGCCTAGTGTTCCAGAGGATTGGAAGGAACTGGTATTTATGGGTTATGGTCTATAATGTGCTTGGGAGCCAAGTTACCTCCACGCCCAGGCCCCATAGTACTGTGTATATGTATTGCACTTTACAACATAATTTAGTATGAAGAGTCCTAAACTAAAAATCAAGTGAAATATGTGCTAGAGCAATGCCTAGTGTTCCAGAGGATTGGAAGGGACTGGTATTTATGGGTTATGGTCTATAATGTGCTTGGGAGCCAAGTTACCTCCACGCCCAGGCCCCATAGTACTGTGTGTATGTATTGCACTTTACAACATAATTTAGTATGAAGAGTCCAAAACTAAAAATCAAGTGAAATATGTGCTAGAGCAATGCCTAGTGTTCCAGAGGATGGGAAGGGACTGGTATTTATGGGTTATTGTCTATAATGTGCTTGGGAGCCAAGTTACCTCCACGCCCAGGCCCCATAGTACTGTGTGTCTGTATTGCACTTTACAACATAATTTAGTATGAAGAGTCCAAAACTAAAAATCAAGTGAAATATGTGCTAGAGCAATGCCTAGTGTTCCAGAGGATTGGAAGGGACTGGTATTTATGGGTTATGGTCTATAATGTGCTTGGGAGCCAAGTTACATGTACCTCCACGCCCAGGCCCCATAGTACTGTGTGTATGTATTGCACTTTACAACATAATTTAGTATGAAGAGTCAAAAACTAAAAATCAAGTGAAATATGTGCTACAGCAATGCCTAGTGTTCCAGAGGATGGGAAGGGACTGGTATTTATGGGTTATTGTCTATAATGTGCTAGGGAGCCAAGTTACCTCCACGCCCAGGCCCCATAGTACTGTGTGTCTGTATTGCACTTTACAACATAATTTAGTATGAAGAGTCCAAAACTAAAAATCAAGTGAAATATGTGCTAGAGCAATGCCTAGTGTTCCAGAGGATTGGAAGGGACTGGTATTTATGGGTTATGGTCTATAATGTGCTTGGGAGCCAAGTTACCTCCACGCCCAGGCCCCATAGTACTGTGTATATGTATTGCACTTTACAACATAATTTAGTATGAAGAGTCCAAAACTAAAAATCAATTGAAATATGTGCTAGAGCAATGCCTAGTGTTCCAGAGGATTGGAAGGGACTGGTATTTATGGGTTATGGTCTATAATGTGCTTGGGAGCCAAGTTACCTCCACGCCCAGGCCCCATAGTACTGTGTGTATGTATTGCACTTTACAACATAATTTAGTATGAAGAGTCAAAAACTAAAAATCAAGTGAAATATGTGCTACAGCAATGCCTAGTGTTCCAGAGGATGGGAAGGGACTGGTATTTATGGGTTATGGTCTATAATGTGCTTGGGAGCCAAGTTACCTCCACGCCCAGGCCCCATAGTACTGTGTGTATGTAAATATTGCACTTTACAACATAATTTAGTATGAAGAGTCCAAAACTAAAAATCAAGTGAAATATGTGCTAGAGCAATGCCTAGTGTTCCAGAGGATTGGAAGGGACTGGTATTTATGGGTTATGGTCTATAATGTGCTTGGGAGCCAAGTTACCTCCACGCCCAGGCCCCATAGTACTGTGTATATGTATTGCACTTTACAACATAATTTAGTATGAAGAGTCCAAAACTAAAAATCAAGTGAAATATGTGCTAGAGCAATGCCTAGTGTTCCAGAGGATTGGAAGGGACTGGTATTTATGGGTTATGGTCTATAATGTGCTTGGGAGCCAAGTTACCTCCACGCGCAGGCCCCATAGTACTGTGTGTATGTATTGCACTTTACAACATAATTTAGTATGAAGAGTCCAAAACTAAAAATCAAGTGAAATATGTGCTACAGCAATGCCTAGTGTTCCAGAGGATGGGAAGGGACTGGTATTTCTGGGTTATGGTCTATAATGTGCTTGGGAGCCAAGTTACCTCCACGCCCAGGCCCCATAGTACTGTGTATATGTATTGCACTTTACAACATAATTTAGTATGAAGAGTCCAAAACTAAAAATCAAGTGAAATATGTGCTAGAGCAATGCCTAGTGTTCCAGAGGATTGGAAGGGACTGGTATTTATGGGTTATGGTCTATAATGTGCTTGGGAGCCAAGTTACCTCCACGCCCAGGCCCCATAGTACTGTGTATATGTATTGCACTTTACAACATAATTTAGTATGAAGAGTCCAAAACTAAAAATCAAGTGAAATATGTGCTAGAGCAATGCCTAGTGTTCCAAAGGATTGGAAGGGACTGGTATTTATGGGTTATGGTCTATAATGTGCTTGGGAGCCAAGTTACATGTACATCCACGCCCAGGCCCCATAGTACTGTGTGTATGTATTGCACTTTACAACATAATTTAGTATGAAGAGTCAAAAACTAAAAATCAAGTGAAATATGTGCTACAGCAATGCCTAGTGTTCCAGAGGATGGGAAGGGACTGGTATTTATGGGTTATTGTCTATAATGTGCTTGGTAGCCAAGTTACCTCCACGCCCAGGCCCCATAGTACTGTGTGTCTGTATTGCACTTTACAACATAATTTAGTATGAAGAGTCCAAAACTAAAAATCAAGTGAAATATGTGCTAGAGCAATGCCTAGTGTTCCAGAGGATTGGAAGGGACTGGTATTTATGGGTTATGGTCTATAATGTGCTTGGGAGCCAAGTTACATGTACCTCCACGCCCAGGCCCCATAGTACTGTGTGTATGTATTGCACTTTACAACATAATTTAGTATGAAGAGTCAAAAACTAAAAATCAAGTGAAATATGTGCTACAGCAATGCCTAGTGTTCCAGAGGATGGGAAGGGACTGGTATTTATGGGTTATTGTCTATAATGTGCTTGGGAGCCAAGTTACCTCCACGCCCAGGCCCCATAGTACTGTGTGTCTGTATTGCACTTTACAACATAATTTAGTATGAAGAGTCCAAAACTAAAAATCAAGTGAAATATGTGCTAGAGCAATGCCTAGTGTTCCAGAGGATTGGAAGGGACTGGTATTTATGGGTTATGGTCTATAATGTGCTTGGGAGCCAAGTTACCTCCACGCCCAGGCCCCATAGTACTGTGTATATGTATTGCACTTTACAACATAATTTAGTATGAAGAGTCCAAAACTAAAAATCAATTGAAATATGTGCTAGAGCAATGCCTAGTGTTCCAGAGGATTGGAAGGGACTGGTATTTATGGGTTATGGTCTATAATGTGCTTGGGAGCCAAGTTACCTCCACGCCCAGGCCCCATAGTACTGTGTGTATGTATTGCACTTTACAACATAATTTAGTATGAAGAGTCCAAAACTAAAAATCAAGTGAAATATGTGCTACAGCAATGCCTAGTGTTCCAGAGGATGGGAAGGGACTGGTATTTATGGGTTATTGTCTATAATGTGCTTGGGAGCCAAGTTACCTCCACGCCCAGGCCCCATAGTACTGTGTGTCTGTATTGCACTTTACAACATAATTTAGTATGAAGAGTCCAAAACTAAAAATCAAGTGAAATATGTGCTAGAGCAATGCCTAGTGTTCCAGAGGATTGGAAGGGACTGGTATTTATGGGTTATGGTCTATAATGTGCTTGGGAGCCAAGTTACCTCCACGCCCAGGCCCCATAGTACTGTGTGTCTGTATTGCACTTTACAACATAATTTAGTATGAAGAGTCCAAAACTAAAAATCAAGTGAAATATGTGCTAGAGCAATGCCTAGTGTTCCAGAGGATTGGAAGGGACTGGTATTTATGGGTTATGGTCTATAATGTGCTTGGGAGCCAAGTTACCTCCACGCCCAGGCCCCATAGTACTGTGTATATGTATTGCACTTTACAACATAATTTAGTATGAAGAGTCCAAAACTAAAAATCAATTGAAATATGTGCTAGAGCAATGCCTAGTGTTCCAGAGGATTGGAAGGGACTGGTATTTATGGGTTATGGTCTATAATGTGCTTGGGAGCCAAGTTACCTCCACGCCCAGGCCCCATAGTACTGTGTGTATGTATTGCACTTTACAACATAATTTAGTATGAAGAGTCCAAAACTAAAAATCAAGTGAAATATGTGCTACAGCAATGCCTAGTGTTCCAGAGGATGGGAAGGGACTGGTATTTATGGGTTATTGTCTATAATGTGCTTGGGAGCCAAGTTACCTCCACGCCCAGGCCCCATAGTACTGTGTGTCTGTATTGCACTTTACAACATAATTTAGTATGAAGAGTCCAAAACTAAAAATCAAGTGAAATATGTGCTAGAGCAATGCCTAGTGTTCCAGAGGATTGGAAGGGACTGGTATTTATGGGTTATGGTCTATAATGTGCTTGGGAGCCAAGTTACATGTACCTCCACGCCCAGGCCCCATAGTACTGTGTGTATGTATTGCACTTTACAACATAATTTAGTATGAAGAGTCAAAAACTAAAAATCAAGTGAAATATGTGCTACAGCAATGCCTAGTGTTCCAGAGGATGGGAAGGGACTGGTATTTATGGGTTATTGTCTATAATGTGCTTGGGAGCCAAGTTACCTCCACGCCCAGGCCCCATAGTACTGTGTATATGTATTGCACTTTACAACATAATTTAGTATGAAGAGTCCAAAACTAAAAATCAATTGAAATATGTGCTAGAGCAATGCCTAGTGTTCCAGAGGATTGGAAGGGACTGGTATTTATGGGTTATGGTCTATAATGTGCTTGGGAGCCAAGTTACCTCCACGCCCAGGCCCCATAGTACTGTGTGTATGTATTGCACTTTACAACATAATTTAGTATGAAGAGTCCAAAACTAAAAATCAAGTGAAATATGTGCTACAGCAATGCCTAGTGTTCCAGAGGATGGGAAGGGACTGGTATTTATGGGTTATTGTCTATAATGTGCTTGGGAGCCAAGTTACCTCCACGCCCAGGCCCCATAGTACTGTGTGTCTGTATTGCACTTTACAACATAATTTAGTATGAAGAGTCCAAAACTAAAAATCAAGTGAAATATGTGCTAGAGCAATGCCTAGTGTTCCAGAGGATTGGAAGGGACTGGTATTTATGGGTTATGGTCTATAATGTGCTTGGGAGCCAAGTTACCTCCACGCCCAGGCCCCATAGTACTGTGTATATGTATTGCACTTTACAACATAATTTAGTATGAAGAGTCCAAAACTAAAAATCAAGTGAAATATGTGCTAGAGCAATGCCTAGTGTTCCAGAGGATTGGAAGGGACTGGTATTTATGGGTTATGGTCTATAATGTGCTTGGGAGCCAAGTTACCTCCACGCCCAGGCCCCATAGTACTGTGTATATGTATTGCACTTTACAACATAATTTAGTATGAAGAGTCCAAAACTAAAAATCAAGTGAAATATGTGCTAGAGCAATGCCTAGTGTTCCAGAGGATTGGAAGGGACTGGTATTTATGGGTTATGGTCTATAATGTGCTTGGGAGCCAAGTTACCTCCACGCGCAGGCCCCATAGTACTGTGTGTATGTATTGCACTTTACAACATAATTTAGTATGAAGAGTCCAAAACTAAAAATCAAGTGAAATATGTGCTACAGCAATGCCTAGTGTTCCAGAGGATGGGAAGGGACTGGTATTTCTGGGTTATGGTCTATAATGTGCTTGGGAGCCAAGTTACCTCCACGCCCAGGCCCCATAGTACTGTGTATATGTATTGCACTTTACAACATAATTTAGTATGAAGAGTCCAAAACTAAAAATCAAGTGAAATATGTGCTAGAGCAATGCCTAGTGTTCCAGAGGATTGGAAGGGACTGGTATTTATGGGTTATGGTCTATAATGTGCTTGGGAGCCAAGTTACCTCCACGCCCAGGCCCCATAGTACTGTGTATATGTATTGCACTTTACAACATAATTTAGTATGAAGAGTCCAAAACTAAAAATCAAGTGAAATATGTGCTAGAGCAATGCCTAGTGTTCCAAAGGATTGGAAGGGACTGGTATTTATGGGTTATGGTCTATAATGTGCTTGGGAGCCAAGTTACATGTACATCCACGCCCAGGCCCCATAGTACTGTGTGTATGTATTGCACTTTACAACATAATTTAGTATGAAGAGTCAAAAACTAAAAATCAAGTGAAATATGTGCTACAGCAATGCCTAGTGTTCCAGAGGATGGGAAGGGACTGGTATTTATGGGTTATTGTCTATAATGTGCTTGGGAGCCAAGTTACCTCCACGCCCAGGCCCCATAGTACTGTGTGTCTGTATTGCACTTTACAACATAATTTAGTATGAAGAGTCCAAAACTAAAAATCAAGTGAAATATGTGCTAGAGCAATGCCTAGTGTTCCAGAGGATTGGAAGGGACTGGTATTTATGGGTTATGGTCTATAATGTGCTTGGGAGCCAAGTTACCTCCACGCCCAGGCCCCATAGTACTGTGTATATGTATTGCACTTTACAACATAATTTAGTATGAAGAGTCCAAAACTAAAAATCAATTGAAATATGTGCTAGAGCAATGCCTAGTGTTCCAGAGGATTGGAAGGGACTGGTATTTATGGGTTATGGTCTATAATGTGCTTGGGAGCCAAGTTACCTCCACGCCCAGGCCCCATAGTACTGTGTGTATGTATTGCACTTTACAACATAATTTAGTATGAAGAGTCCAAAACTAAAAATCAAGTGAAATATGTGCTACAGCAATGCCTAGTGTTCCAGAGGATGGGAAGGGACTGGTATTTATGGGTTATTGTCTATAATGTGCTTGGTAGCCAAGTTACCTCCACGCCCAGGCCCCATAGTACTGTGTGTCTGTATTGCACTTTACAACATAATTTAGTATGAAGAGTCCAAAACTAAAAATCAAGTGAAATATGTGCTAGAGCAATGCCTAGTGTTCCAGAGGATTGGAAGGGACTGGTATTTATGGGTTATGGTCTATAATGTGCTTGGGAGCCAAGTTACATGTACCTCCACGCCCAGGCCCCATAGTACTGTGTGTATGTATTGCACTTTACAACATAATTTAGTATGAAGAGTCAAAAACTAAAAATCAAGTGAAATATGTGCTACAGCAATGCCTAGTGTTCCAGAGGATGGGAAGGGACTGGTATTTATGGGTTATTGTCTATAATGTGCTTGGGAGCCAAGTTACCTCCACGCCCAGGCCCCATAGTACTGTGTGTCTGTATTGCACTTTACAACATAATTTAGTATGAAGAGTCCAAAACTAAAAATCAAGTGAAATATGTGCTAGAGCAATGCCTAGTGTTCCAGAGGATTGGAAGGGACTGGTATTTATGGGTTATGGTCTATAATGTGCTTGGGAGCCAAGTTACCTCCACGCCCAGGCCCCATAGTACTGTGTATATGTATTGCACTTTACAACATAATTTAGTATGAAGAGTCCAAAACTAAAAATCAATTGAAATATGTGCTAGAGCAATGCCTAGTGTTCCAGAGGATTGGAAGGGACTGGTATTTATGGGTTATGGTCTATAATGTGCTTGGGAGCCAAGTTACCTCCACGCCCAGGCCCCATAGTACTGTGTGTATGTATTGCACTTTACAACATAATTTAGTATGAAGAGTCCAAAACTAAAAATCAAGTGAAATATGTGCTACAGCAATGCCTAGTGTTCCAGAGGATGGGAAGGGACTGGTATTTATGGGTTATTGTCTATAATGTGCTTGGGAGCCAAGTTACCTCCACGCCCAGGCCCCATAGTACTGTGTGTCTGTATTGCACTTTACAACATAATTTAGTATGAAGAGTCCAAAACTAAAAATCAAGTGAAATATGTGCTAGAGCAATGCCTAGTGTTCCAGAGGATTGGAAGGGACTGGTATTTATGGGTTATGGTCTATAATGTGCTTGGGAGCCAAGTTACCTCCACGCCCAGGCCCCATAGTACTGTGTATATGTATTGCACTTTACAACATAATTTAGTATGAAGAGTCCAAAACTAAAAATCAAGTGAAATATGTGCTACAGCAATGCCTAGTGTTCCAGAGGATGGGAAGGGACTGGTATTTATGGGTTATGGTCTATAATGTGCTTGGGAGCCAAGTTACCTCCACGCCCAGGCCCCATAGTACTGTGTGTATGTAAATATTGCACTTTACAACATAATTTAGTATGAAGAGTCCAAAACTAAAAATCAAGTGAAATATGTGCTAGAGCAATGCCTAGTGTTCCAGAGGATTGGAAGGGACTGGTATTTATGGGTTATGGTCTATAATGTGCTTGGGAGCCAAGTTACCTCCACGCCCAGGCCCCATAGTACTGTGTATATGTATTGCACTTTACAACATAATTTAGTATGAAGAGTCCAAAACTAAAAATCAAGTGAAATATGTGCTAGAGCAATGCCTAGTGTTCCAGAGGATTGGAAGGGACTGGTATTTATGGGTTATGGTCTATAATGTGCTTGGGAGCCAAGTTACCTCCACGCCCAGGCCCCATAGTACTGTGTATATGTATTGCACTTTACAACATAATTTAGTATGAAGAGTCCAAAACTAAAAATCAAGTGAAATATGTGCTAGAGCAATGCCTAGTGTTCCAGAGGATTGGAAGGGACTGGTATTTATGGGTTATGGTCTATAATGTGCTTGGGAGCCAAGTTACATGTACCTCCACGCCCAGGCCCCATAGTACTGTGTGTATGTATTGCACTTTACAACATAATTTAGTATGAAGAGTCCAAAACTAAAAATCAAGTGAAATATGTGCTACAGCAATGCCTAGTGTTCCAGAGGATGGGAAGGGACTGGTATTTATGGGTTATGGTCTATAATGTGCTTGGGAGCCAAGTTACCTCCACGCCCAGGCCCCATAGTACTGTGTATATGTATTGCACTTTACAACATAATTTAGTATGAAGAGTCCAAAACTAAAAATCAATTGAAATATGTGCTAGAGCAATGCCTAGTGTTCCAGAGGATTGGAAGGGACTGGTATTTATGGGTTATGGTCTATAATGTGCTTGGGAGCAAAGTTACCTCCACGCCCAGGCCCCATAGTACTGTGTGTATGTATTGCACTTTACAACATAATTTAGTATGAAGAGTCCAAAACTAAAAATCAAGTGAAATATGTGCTACAGCAATGCCTAGTGTTCCAGAGGATTGGAAGGGACTGGTATTTATGGGTTATGGTCTATAATGTGCTTGGGAGCCAAGTTACCTCCACACCCAGGCCCCATAGTACTGTGTATATGTATTGCACTTTACAACATAATTTAGTATGAAGAGTCCAAAACTAAAAATCAATTGAAATATGTGCTAGAGCAATGCCTAGTGTTCCAGAGGATTGGAAGGGACTGGTATTTATGGGTTATGGTCTATAATGTGCTTGGGAGCCAAGTTACCTCCACGCCCAGGCCCCATAGTACTGTGTGTATGTATTGCACTTTACAACATAATTTAGTATGAATAGTCCAAAACTAAAAATCAAGTGAAATATGTGCTACAGCAATGCCTAGTGTTCCAGAGGATGGGAAGGGACTGGTATTTATGGGTTATTGTCTATAATGTGCTTGGGAGCCAAGTTACCTCCACGCCCAGGCCCCATAGTACTGTGTGTCTGTATTGCACTTTACAACATAATTTAGTATGAAGAGTCCAAAACTAAAAATCAAGTGAAATATGTGCTAGAGCAATGCCTAGTGTTCCAGAGGATTGGAAGGGACTGGTATTTATGGGTTATGGTCTATAATGTGCTTGGGAGCCAAGTTACCTCCACGCCCAGGCCCCATAGTACTGTGTATATGTATTGCACTTTACAACATAATTTAGTATGAAGAGTCCAAAACTAAAAATCAAGTGAAATATGTGCTACAGCAATGCCTAGTGTTCCAGAGGATGGGAAGGGACTGGTATTTATGGGTTATGGTCTATAATGTGCCTGGGAGCCAAGTTACCTCCACGCCCAGGCCCCATAGTACTGTGTATATGTATTGCACTTTACAACATAATTTAGTATGAAGAGTCCAAAACTAAAAATCAAGTGAAATATGTGCTAGAGCAATGCCTAGTGTTCCAGAGGATTGGAAGGGACTGGTATTTATGGGTTATGGTCTATAATGTGCTTTGGAGCCAAGTTACCTCCACGCGCAGGCCCCATAGTACTGTGTGTATAAATGTATTGCACTTTACAACATAATTTAGTATGAAGAGTCCAAAACTAAAAATCAAGTGAAATATGTGCTACAGCAATGCCTAGTGTTCCAGAGGATGGGAAGGGACTGGTATTTATGGGTTATGGTCTATAATGTGCTTGGGAGCCAAGTTACCTCCACGCCCAGGCCCCATAGTACTGTGTATATGTATTGCACTTTACAACATAATTTAGTATGAAGAGTCCAAAACTAAAAATCAAGTGAAATATGTGCTAGAGCAATGCCTAGTGTTCCAGAGGATTGGAAGGGACTGGTATTTATGGGTTATGGTCTATAATGTGCTTGGGAGCCAAGTTACCTCCACGCCCAGGCCCCATAGTACTGTGTATATGTATTGCACTTTACAACATAATTTAGTATGAAGAGTCCAAAACTAAAAATCAAGTGAAATATGTGCTACAGCAATGCCTAGTGTTCCAGAGGATGGGAAGGGACTGGTA
This sequence comes from Henricia sp. BOLD:AAB3569, assembly GCA_037783545.1. Taxonomy (NCBI): domain Eukaryota; kingdom Metazoa; phylum Echinodermata; class Asteroidea; order Spinulosida; family Echinasteridae; genus Henricia; species Henricia sp. BOLD:AAB3569. The sequence goes on from JBBELK010001806.1 coordinate 34,613, forward strand.
TTTATGGGTTATGGTCTATAATGTGCTTGGGAGCCAAGTTACCTCCACACCCATGCCCTCTAGTACTGTGTGTACATGTATAGTACAACATAATTGAGTATGAAGAGTCCAAAACTAAAAATGAAATATGTGCTAGAGCAATGCCTACTGTTCTAGCATTAAATTGGACTGGTCTTGATGGGTCCAAAACTAAAAATGATATACCGGTATTTCCCACTTGTTGCTTTTCTGTAGAAAAATCACATTTTCTCCGTCAAAAATTGCATTGTTAGTGCAAAACATAACAGAGGGCGCTGCACGCGCACGGTTGTCGCGCTCAAGCACGGACCGCTGTAATTTTGTGCTTACTTTATGCAGTAATTTTATTATTTATTTATCTCAGAAAAGCAACATTTCTGACAAGTTCAAGTGGTAAGTATATCTTAGAATTGGATGAAATCTGTTGATTTCAACAAATTAAAGGCACTGCAGGCAGCCAAATTCAGGCCAAGAAATATGCAGCTCTGTAGCAAAGTCATGGAGCTGCGTATTTCGTGGCACGAACTTTGCGTGCAGGCATTGCTGACAAGCCTCTGCCTTTAATAGTACATGTACAACAAATTAACAGAACATGTCCTACTTTAAAATGATTTAATTACTAGCCATCATCTTCGTTTTGAAAAAGACGAGTCGGTGATGATGAGCGACGTCATCAACGCTTTGGTTTCATGGTACGGTAGGTACTGTAGCCTAGGCGGCGCCGGTGGTAGGCCTGCTAGTAAAGTTCAATGTTGAAAAAAGCTCCACAGGATCATCACTGAACTTGGATGGTTTAACGACACTGGAATTATCTGTGCATAGGGTTCGCAGTGCAGGTAGGCCTATAATAAGTAAAAAAGGGAAAGAATTGGGTAGGCCTAGTTGATCATGGTTTAGAGACCTTGCATGCCTTGTGTACAAAACATGAGATTAGGACACTGGCTGAAACTTCGTTATTTTTTCCGTACACATTAAACAAAGATTTGAAGGGGAGAGGGGTACCGTGGGGTACCGTTGCCGAGTGGTTTGAGTCATTGACTCGCAATCATAGGTGAAAACTTGGGGTTGCGGGTTCGAACCTCCCCCTGTGCCCTTGAGCAAGGCACTCAACCACACTTACTCCATCCTTCGGAAGGGATGTAAAGCCGTTGGTCCAGTGTGTTAGGTAACGGTATTAACGCACTTTAAAGATCCCAGAGCATACTTTCGTGAAGAGCAAGGGGATTCCCCGGTGTCTCTGGCCATTTATAATGTCTAATTCTTCATGGGTTTCCTCACGCTTGCGAGTGACGGTGCAATGGGCACTTTAGAGGAATCTTTGGTATGAATACCAGAAAGAAATAATAATAATATTAAGGAAATTACCTCCTGGAATCAACAGATAGGGCCTAATGTGATTTTAAGATATATAGGCCTACTTCCAACTTGCACTTTTGTCGCAAATTTGCTTTTCTGTCGAAAAATCGCCTTCAAAAATTGCATTCAGTTAGTGCACAAGAAACAATTCACGCACGCACGCAGTGCCCTCTGTTGTCGCTAACGCACGGACTGCTCGCTCCTTATTTTTTGCATTATTTTATGCAGTAATATCATTTATTTATCTCAGAAATGCAACATTTCCGACAGAAGTGCAAGTGGGAAGTATATCTTAAAATTGGATTAACTGTTGATTCGAGGAGGTAATTTCATTCAAATCTTTGTTCAATGTATACGAAAAAAATACCAAAACTTATTATCAGTCCAAGTCTATCATGTAACTTTAAGTAGGCCTACCTCCCTACATGTACTGTAGGCCTATTTAATTTATAGTCATAGTTCCCTCACAAAATCTTAAAATGTTATCACTCCCATAGGCCCCTACTTAAATTCGGTTTTTCTATCAAATGTACAAAAAAAAAAGGATTAACTTCTCAACTCCTCTTACTAGACTTACCCACGTGGAATCTTGATCAATGCCGTACAAGGTGCACAACTCATCACTGCTCATGCAGCTGCAGTTCATCGTGCAAGTATAGTGCATGCAAAGCAAGCGCACGGTACTACTACCGGAGTACTACCGGTATATACCACTGTTGTACTAGCAATCACAAGCTGACTTTGCGTTCGCTTAGCTTTCATTTCACAGGTTAGCATAACTTTAACCTCTTTCCCATGGAGACCGTGACCGTAATAACACGTTACAAGATCATCCCCAGGTCGCGACGCGGGACTGATTCGTGGAACCAAATCGAACAAGCCTCAAAAGTGACGTCATTGGTCACGTGGGGGCGCCACTGAAGAGGGGCTGTGCACGGAGGAAGGGCCTGGCTGGAGAGGTAAGCTGGCAACCCCCGATCGTCTTTGGAAACTCTTCACGTGTCACGTGGTTTGCTCGCGAAATTCCGAGCACATTCCTACGTGACGTAATGATTAGCATAACCGGTTTCCGAATGTACGGCGTGTGAAGGTCGTGTACCTGTACTTCGAAGTAGTTGTACCATGGAGGTAGGAATGGTTGTACTGTATGCAAGACTTTCCACACGACGTAACGATAAACACAAATGTGCGTGGTGATTTTGAGGATTTATGATGGCGGATCGTCACCGTGTTATTAACAGAAGCGACGATGATTATATCAAAAGACAGACAGTTTAGCAAAGGATGCAGGTACTTCTTAGCGGCGTAGGTGCAAGATCTGAAGAAAGGTAGGAATGCTGTAAAATGATGGTGTTTACAAAATATCCGCATATGCTGAAGGACGACATGTTTGCATAGGCCATGGAGGAATAAAATAATGTTTCTTCCTCCATGCATAGGCCTACACTATACACATGCTACATGATGCAGATTCGTGGTAAAATTTTACTGAAATGCCTGCACTACATTTGTTTTAAGTTATTACGGCATAATATCACCAAAACGTGAAATTCCGTTAAGAAATCGTAATTTTATTGTGGAAATGTTAATGATTTCGGAAAGAATCGGGAAGTTGATCACGGATTCAGACCTTGCGTGCATACTGCTTGCAAAACATATGAGACAGGTTTGTAAATTTCTAAGTGATTCCTCGCAAAATCTTAAATTTTGTCACTCGAAATGTTGTTAATTTCCCATTAAATATGCACATTCCAATGCTAGATGATTCATTTTAAAGAAAACAATTATGATCAACTTCCCAAATCTTGTCACGGTGACGACCCTCCTGAGTTTGTCCTCCAGATGGGGGGCTGGGGGAGGGGGCGGGGTGGGGGGACAAGGTGGGGAAACGCACATAGCAGCTAACAGGAAAGCATCATAGCATGGGCTCTATTTGTTCACACTTCCAATCTGGAGGACAAACGTTTTAGCAATGAAAACACTTTAATTATGTCATGCTCCATTGCATTCTAACCATTTCTTTCACTTTCGTTTCTCTTTTTTCTCCTCAGACCCACAAATTAGCAGAGTTTCAATAAAGTACGGTACAGAAGATGGAATCTCTGTCGGCAAAGTATTTCTGCGAGGTAAAATTTGTTGTAATTTATAATCTTTTCTTTAACAAAAATTCCAATGCCACAAGATAGCAGTCAATCCACCCATGATGGCACACACAAACCCCGGGCACAAACCCATGTTGAGCATTTACTGGTATTTCCTTTTGCAGTCTCTGTACAGGGGAACAGTGACAATAATCACATAATTATTAATACAAGATCCACCTTATAACAAGCTTTTCATGCTGATATTACAAAAATCATGTTAAAACAGGGCACTTTTGCCCACACAAGTGTTCAGTTCAGCTTGCGTATGCGATTCTTTTGCTTTTTTCTTCAGAAAATGAGGAATAAGATTGACCTCCATCTACACGGGATTCTCATCAGTCCGTGTACTTCCTGACTACTTCTCCCAACAGAAGAGTGTGCAATCCTTCGTCTCCACGCTTTGGTCTTCTTTTAATGTAAAATGTCCTGTTGCTGCTTCGTGTCTGGGGTTTCCATATTTGATGAATGATGGAAAATTAAAGCTACACAAGACTTTTTATTTCAAATGTCCTGCAGCTAGCTGCACGACTTTGTGACTTATGTCAATTGCAACGGACAGCCACACACAAAACAGTAGTCTTTAATCAGAATGAATTAGACTGTATTGAAGCCTTGCTTGACAAATTTTGAGCATGTAATCAGCTACATGTAAGTACATGTACACTCCATGATGGTGTATTCACATAACATGGAGGCCTAATTGAAAGGTACAACGTCAACTTCCATGCAGAGGTACATGTAACTAGGACAGTTCTTTAATAATCATGAATGAACCTACATGTTGAAATTTTGAGCAAACTGTCCAAGGAGGGAATAGACACATTTTGTGCCATTGTAAAAGTGCCCAATTTCGTGGTGATGCTTGGCTTACTGATGTCATGAGATTAGCTAGTGGATTTTGAAAGTTCATTTTTCTGAGCTATAAAGGTACATGTACATGTATATTCCTGCTTAAACTTAAAGAGCAGAATGAATTTGGGCCATGGGGTCAAAGACTTGCGACGTGTCACAAGTATACCAAATCCATCACATCTCGCAACGGGTTCAGCGAGTTCCGATGGATTTGGCTACTTTTGCGACACGTCACAATTCTTTGTGATATCAACCCCTGCTCCTGTATAGAAAAGCGTACATGTGAACAAAATTTGACAGTTTGAGTCCTCTGGGAAGCATGCCTCCAACTACACGAAATAAATGCTACATAACAATTGAACTCTGACCTCCAAGTTTTTGTTTATTCTTTACATGTATAGTCATCAGTGCTTGGGACAATTATTTTTTTGGAAAGACAAGTAAATTCATAAACGTGCCTGCATTGATATAGCAACACAGCAAGCTGTATTAATAACGTCACTTATAAGATTTGTACTAATTATTAGTACTATAGTAAAACAATCTGCTTATCACAAGAAAATGTTTATGCCCTATCTTTCAATCATTGCTTTCATTCCTTAGGTTTAAAGACATGATTGGTAAACTTTCAAAAATGGTACCAAATGCATAACAGAACTAAAGTATGCCTTTTAAAATTTTACTCGGCCATAAAATTTAAAATACATGCATGGTTTTTGTGTTGAATAAATGGTAAATAATTCATTTGCAAATTGTCAACAAAAAAATAGTTGGCAATTTTTCATAATAAGGTACCAGTACCCGAAAGAATTGAGAAGGTGATCATGGCTTCAGACCTTGTGTGCAAAACAAATGAGACAGGCTGAACAAATGTGTTTTTTCCCAAAATCTTAAATTTTTGCCACTTGATATAGACCCCTTGCACGGCGGCCATGACAGAGGGCAGGTTTTTATATTTAAATGTGTGACAATAGATCCATAAAGTGCATACTCGTGCATGACGCAATGTGACCAGGTGACTGCCTTCTGTCATGGCCGCTGTGCAAGGGGTCTATTTTTTCCCATCAAATCTGCACATTACAATGCTAGCCGAGTCATTTTGTTTTTAAAGAAACAATTATGATCAACTTCTCAACCCTTTACCAATGGTATTATTTTATATGAAAAAGGAAAAAATTTACAAGTCAACTTCATCTATACTTACTAAGTTTTGTCAAAATTAAAATATAATCGTCATTTCTTCCTGCCAAATTTGTTTTTCTATCAGATCTGCACCTAAATGACGGCTAACATTGGTTATTTTGTCAAGGAATAGCAATAGTGATGTCCGACTTGTAAATTCTTACTCGTTAAATCAACAGAGGAAGGAAAACATTTATCGTTGCTGCATGGCCCAGTTTCCGGACACGGTTCGAATTTTGTTATTTTTGTAAAATGTCCTTCGAAGATCTGTCCGTCTCTCCTAATTTTGATTAGCCCCTGCTTCTGGCGGTCATTATTTATACTCAGAAATCTATAGAAACAAACCTAAAAAAGTCCAACGACGAACGTTTTACGCTGCCAACTTGGACTTGGTGGGGAGCACATCGGTACATTCGTAGGGTGTACAGTGCGCTTCCGTACGTCCATATCCGTTAGATCTAGTTATAGAGTTATCATGTCACCAGTCTTACATCATTATTCATGAGCAATGATATCATCTTTGCGATTGGGCGATTCCAAAATGACCTTCGTTTGAATATGTATGTTCAGGTCAAAGTCCCTGGTCTCACGTGACAGGTGGAGAGATTCCAAAGACTGTCTTACAGACTGAACCCAATGGCACATAAACTAGTACCCTGTCCACACGGTGCAATTTCGACCGCGCACGTACACAAACCAAGCAACGTAAGACAGTCTTTCACAAAGACTAGGTGCAGTATGGCGTGTGGAACGTTGCACTATTCGATAATGCACTGCAAATATATGTGCGAAGTTTGACATATATGTGCGATGTTTGACATATATGTGCGATGTTAAATATATATGTGCGATGTTTTTTCATATGTATGCGATGTTGAAAATATATGTGCAATAATTTGACATATATATGCAATATTTTTTCATATGTATATATGCGATGTTAAAAATATATGTGCAATAATTTGACATATATATGCAATGTTTTTTTCATATGTATGCGATGTTAAAAATATATGTGCAATAATTTGACATATATATGCAATGTTTTTTTATATGTATGCGATGTTAAAAATATATGTGCGATATTTCACCAGCCGGAACCTAGCACGAATTTCGGGCTGCTATTTTCACGCCTTCCGGAAATGATCGAAAGCTAGATGAAAAGTTAGAAAGATGCTGCGCTTTTCAAATGATTTCGTACCATCGTAAAAAGGAAAAATTGCACAATAGTTTTCTTCTAATCTGTAAAGAATATCCTCAAGTTTATTTTATAAGCGCCCCGAAAGATTTGGTCAGGATAAACCTCAACCCAATTAAATTTATGATTCGCGAGGGTTGCCAATCGGTGCCCCTTGCACACAGTTTTTATAAACCCAGTTCGCTATTCATTGTACAGTGGGCTATGATTCGCGAGGAGTGCCAATCGGGGTCCCTTACATGCACACACTTGTAGTTTTTATAAACCAAGTTCGCTATTCATTGTACAGTTGGATATGATTTGCGAGGGGTGCCAGGGGTAAATTCGCGAGGGGTAATTTTTAAATCCCAGTTTCTAAATTACAACATAGAAATATTGTAAAAAGCATTGTTTCTGGTATGATTTTCTGATAATTAAGATAATCTCCTTACAATCTAAGAACATTTGTCGTCTTAAGAAGAAAAACGTGTGAATTTGACTTTTTGTAATAGAACATGGGAGTTTTAGAGCAAGAAGGAAATAAATAAAGATTATCATCCATCAAAAATAGAGATAATTGTCTTCGTTGTTGTGATTTCTGCGTTTTGCGTTTTTGTTCGTTCATCTGGCGTTTTAGAAATTCTGTTAAAAGACAACCCCGCAATTACCCGTGCAAAAATGGTATATAATAATATCATGGTTTCCAATAAAGACAAAATGTTTCCGATCGTGTAACACATACACCGTGGAGAATTTGTGGCTATTTTTTGATCTATCCTTTAAAAAAATGTATTTGGGCTGAGGTTTTCTCCTGACCAAATCTTTCGGGGCGCTTATAAAATAAACTTGAGGATGTTCTCACTGACTGAAAGGGAAAAACATGGGGAATTTTTCCCTTTAACGATGGTACAAAATCATTGAAAAAGCGCGGCATATGTGTGTAAAATTGTGCCTAACTTTCCATCTAGCTTTCGACCATTTCCGGAAGCCGTAAAAATAACAATATGTACAGCCATAGCAGCCATAGCAGTGGCTGCTTTGCTAATGGCAGATGAAGATGAACGTGCGGCCTTTGAACTTGCGTGGGATGCTCGGTCATCGTGGTTGGCGTCTTCCATGATGATAATTCACAGGTTATGTACAGTACGCTGTGCCTGGTTCCACTGCTGTAGTCATATGTAGCGTCAATAGTTGCTGTCTTTTTACTGTACTGTCCTCGTTAAGGTGTATCTAACCAACATTAGACAGCCAGCCAAACTCCATTCAATGACGAAATGGGAGTCAGGAATTAGCCTCCGTAGCTCCGGTGTTTATTCGGTCACACAGAATATGATGTCAGTGAACAATTAGTAAAACTGCGTAGAAAAAGTAAGAAAAACACTAATAACTATAACGACTCTAAATGCGTCTACATGCTTACATGGCAACATGAGAAATACACACAAACCAACATGTATAAAATGCCTAAGTCTGTAAATAATATCGAGCACATGTACATGTACATGTGGATTGCTAAATTGTCGTAAATACAGTGTATAATGTATGTATATGCATGTCTAAACACGAGGCACATTGACATGAAAAACCTAATTCTAAACAAGCCTTGAATACTCAAAATCTCTCTTAAGAAAGGGCAAAAATGATACCAACTTACAGACAATGCTTTACAAAGGCGCTAGATACAGCTGGCGGTGGGCGATGGGAAGATTTAAGCCCCCAAAATGCGGAGAAAATGTGTGGGAATTCACGTGAGAAATTCTTTCTGTGAGTGTAAAGCATGCATCTGAAATTGACTGTCAACAGAGGGCGCTATTTAACTAACACGGTGGGAGAAAACCAACAATACAGAACAAAGGCCAAGAACAAGTGTACTGCATTGTGTGATTTTGTCATCAGCAGTCAATTGGACATCTTGGCAGTCACTGAAACCTGGCTGACAGGTGACAGTAAGGATGACTTTGTCCTGGCCAACATTAAGAATACTCTGCCCAACTATAGGTTTCATCATTCACATCGCCAACGAGGTAGAGATGGTGGTATCGGGGTTCTCGTTCGTGACGGTCTCCAAGTCGGGATTAACGACAGCTTTACGTTGGACTCAATAGAATACATGGATGTTACAATATCTTCATTATCATCATCGTTTCAGCTTGTTGTCATTTATAGGCCACCACCAAATAACAAGAATAAACTCACCTCATCAAATTTTCCTGAAGAATTCTCCTCACTTCTTGAGACTTTAACAAATTATTCTAGGCACATATTAATCACTGGGATTTCAACATCCATGTTGATGTAGCTGAAAATCGCGAAGCGTTGTCATTTCTCAGTATTTTAGACATGCATAACATGAAACAATTATGTTAACGGCCCAACCCACACTGGTGAGCATACCCTAGACTTGCTGATAACTCATAAGCTTGACAATCTTGTGAGTAGCCTTTCTGTTCAGGATGGTCTATCTGACCGCCGTGCAGTCAAGTGTCTTATCAACATTTGTCGCCCTGGACCAACTAAGATGTGTCTGAAGTCTCGAAGAATCTCCAGTATCAACAGAGACGATTTCTGTTCAGATATTCGGTCTGCTGTCCTCTCTTTGTCTTCAAACGCTTACCTTAATTGGACTGTCACTCATTTTAACGATACTCTGTCTCATGCTCCTTTGGTCAATCGGACCGTTGTACTTCGTCCTCATGCTCCATGGTACTCAGAGGTCCTGCATGCAGAGAAAAAAGAACGCAGGCGCCTTGAGCGCAAGTGGATACAAAGTGGGCTTACGGTGGATAGAGAATCATATAGGGAGCAATGTATCAAGTATAACTATATTCTTGTCGATGCAAAGACAGAGTACCATAGTGATCAAATTACAAAATCAGATCAACGTGACCTTTTTCGTGTAGTCAATAAGCTGTCGTCCCCAAAGGATTCACAAGCATTCCCTGTGCACAGTTGCCCTAAAGATCTGGCCGACAGTTTTGCGGAGTTCTTTCACAGTAAGATTATGAAACTTCGTGATGGGCAGCATGTCACTATTAGTGGGCCCCTCTCTGTTAAACTGAATGAGTCATGTTCCAGTACCTTCAGTTGTTTCTCCGAAGTCTCTGAAGAGGAGGTTCTTAGTGCCATTCAATCTAGACCTATTAAGTCATGCTTGCTAGATCCACTCCCAGCCAACGTTCTGAAAATGTGCATTCATGATCTTCTTCCTATTATCACTAAGATTGTAAATTATTCCTTATGTTCTGGTATTTTTCTCATAGCCCTTAAGCATGCGCATGTAATTCCACTGTTGAAGAAACCAGGTCTGGATACCGAATGCTTCCTCAATTACCGCCCGATTTCTAGTCTGCCATTTCTTGGGAAGGCGATTGAGAAAGTCGCCGTCAACCAGCTACAGTCGTATCTCACTGCTAACCAACTTCACGCTTCAGTGCAATCTGCATATCGTCCTTTCCACAGTACAGAGACTGCATTGTTGCGTGTGCAAAATGACATCCTGACGGCTTTTGATAAGCGTAATGAAGCTCTTCTAGTATTGTTGGACTTCAGTGCAGCGTTCGATACGATGGACCACAAGCAGTTGATTGCTCGTTTTGAGGAACGTTATGGAATTAGCCGAACAGCACTTCAGTGGTTTTCATCTTACATGGCTGGTCGTACACAATCCGTTTCTGTAAAAAATGTCGTGTCTGACCCAATTGCTGTGGACTGTGGAGTTCCTCAAGGCTCTGTCATTTGGCCACTGGCTTTTATTTTGTTCAGTGCCCCTTTACAAGACATAATTGACGCCCATGGTATTCAATCTATCATGTATGCCGATGATACCCAGCTCTACCTGTCATTTAAGCCTCATGAGCGAGATACTGCTGTGAAGAGGATGGAAGCATGTACATGTATATCTGCCATTAGATCTTGGTGTAAATTCAACATGCTTGTGCTAAATGATAGGAAGACCGAGATACTGTTTTTTCGTTCACGTTTTAGTAAAGCGGTTTGTCATTCCTTGCCAGGTTTGACTATTGGCAATGATGTCATCGCAACCTTGGAGTTTCCATGGATTCATCTCTTACAATGACCAATCATATCAACAACTTGTGTAAGTCTGCTTGGCATGCATTAATACAGATTGGACAGATTCGGCAATATATTGATCAAACATCGACTTCTAGATTAGTGCATGATTTTGTTACCTCGAGGTTAGATTGCTGCAACTCCTTACTTTTTGAATTACCGGACAAAGAAATTGCTAAACTTCAGCGGGTGCAGAACGCTGCGGCACGACTTGTACTTCGTGTCTCTCGACGTGAGCACATAACACCGATTCTCTTCCAGCTCCATTGGCTTCCAGTCAAGCAAAGATTAGCATTTAAGACTCTTTTACTTGCCTTTAAGGCCATTCATAACATAGCTCCGGGTTATCTTTCTGACCTTGTCCAGTTGTATCTAGGTCTCTAAGATCATCATCGGACTGTCAATTGAGGGTACCTGCTCGCTCATCAACAAAATTCTATGGTGATAGATCATTTGTTGTTTTCAGCGGCACACCTCTGGAATGGTCTTCCTAACAGCATGCGTCAAATTCATTCCATCAGTAATTTCAAGTCACAGCTGAAGACACATATTTTTGTTCAGTATTACCAGACTTGATGCTCTTGATGATGCTCTTTGGTTTTAACGTTTAATCTTTTTTTTTATCTATGTACATGTATATATGTATGTAATCACTTTGGTTTATACTGTAAAGCGCCTAGAGGCCCTGGCATTTGGCGCTATATAAGATTGATATTATTATTATTATTATTATCTGAATGAAGTTCAGTATGCGAGAGCATGTCAGATGATCCAGGATGGCAGATTGGAGACGATTCCAGGAGACCCAAGCTTGCCGTAGACGACATGGTTCTGGTCAACCAAGGGCCACAACTGCTGTGGATGACCGATATTTGACACTTTCGGTTCGGCGAAACCCATTCCAGAGTGCAAGAAGGATCCAGAATGAGTTTAGACAAGCCACTCGCATCACTATCAGCACCCACACTGTACGGAACAGACTAAGAGAAGTTAGCCTTCACTCTCGTGTACCACGTGTTGTCCCAAGAATGACAGCTGAACACAGAAGACGTCGCCTTGAGTTTGGCCAGGGAACACTCAGGAATTTCCGTAACTGAGCGAACTTTTTGCACATCGTCCAAGACAACATGAACGAGCTTTATTATTGTGACAATGTTCTTCAGGCCATTGTGCTGCTGATTAGAAACCGTGTGGGTGACGGATTCCTTTTCATGGATGATAACGCTCGTCCACACAGAGCCAGAATCATTACAACCTTCCTGGAGGACAACAATATCCAGCGGATAGAGTGGCCAGCGATGTCTCCTGACCTTAATCCCATAGAGAACATTTGGGCAATGTTGGGGACAAGGGTCAGAAATCGGAATCCCGCAGTAATGAACGTTGAAACCCTCACAGCAGCTCTCCAGGAGGAATGGAACAACATTCCTCAGGTGGTGATCCGGAACACCGTTGTTTCGATGCGGAGACGTTGTCTGGAGTGTGTAAACCTGAGAGGTGCATTTACCCATTATTAATGAACAATGTGAGTCGTTATTTCTCCAATAAAGTGTGTTTTTTAGGAAAACGAATCTTCTGTTGTGTTGCACGTGAACAGTGATTTTATACAGGCTCCCGCTCTTGAGTCTGTTGAGAAGAAATCAATGAAGCGTGACAAACAAAACATACCCAGTAATTATGGTCCAGGATCAATAATAACGTACAAATAACACATACATTTCTTTTTCTCACTGGGGTTGGAAATGTTTACGAGGATTTCTTGAGTCTTATTTTCTTTTGACCAGTGTACGTATATCAGTCATCAAAGGCAGAAATCGGAGCACATAGTTTGTTAAGATTGAAAAGAGTTTGGCCAAGAAGGTCAATTTCGTAATTATATTTTTGGAAGATGGTTTAATACAATCCTGACAATGACTTAATGATTCCAGGCCTATGTTAAGCTTTTTTTAATGGGGCGTACATGCAGTGACCAAGTTTGGTTAAGATCAATGTTTGGGAACAACCTGAAAAAGCGCCGACAACGCCTATGCGCTCTGTCTATGGGGACAAAATCAGAAGAAGAAGAAATAAACGGGGAAAACAAATCAAAACGAAAACAAAGGCTTTTTCGTCCTATAGTATAGCGAAAGAGCCAACAAAGGCTTTTTCGTCCTAGCGAAAAGGCCAAAAAAAAGACAAAAAAATCGTACAAAAGTAATATGTGATCGAAATGAGTTCCGATCACCTAATAATGTTGATAAAATGCCTTGTAGAAATTTCAGCCACGTAGATGCATGATACTTCAGAAAACATTGCAAACAATCCATGAATGGTTCTCCGTTGAATGAATGGTTAACAAAATCGAAATGATTGTTTTAAAGCACCTTTACACTATGAGCAACTAACAATGGAAATTGGGCACACACCATTGTTAAAAACAATGGTTTGTGCCTAATTTCCATTGTTAGTTGCTCATAGTGTCAGTTGGCAATTTATCCAACAAAGGTATGCAGTGTTTGTTACCATAGGTATTAAAAATTTTAGTCGGGTTTTCTTGTCAATTCATGGAGTAACATTTATTGGGGCTTGAAAGGAGGTCTATATAATACGTTAACATATTACATTTACTATAGACAACGCCCACCTACTCATGTATATGTTATAACAAAGTTTAAGCTACACAGAATTGTAGTATTGCTTGTTTTATCGGCCAATCTGCGTTTACTCTGCAGACGCCATCTGGTTTGGCTTATTTATACAAGTTAAAGTCAATGTACTTTGAACCTGTAGTCCCATAAAAGTGGGTCAATGACGAGGTGCCAATGGAGGTACCTTTGTGGGAGAAACAAACATCATGTCTGTGTTATCAGGGGGGGGGGAAGGGTGGGGGTATAGTTTTCCTTCAATATTCGTTCGCCTTATTTTTGAAACCTTGCCCTCGGTATATTATTGAGACTGGAAAATATAGCAACCACTTGTGTTTATTATATTTTAATATCGTTTAATACCGTTTGAAATGAATCCATGGATTCAGAAATAAATAAATCAGAACATTTAACACGGTCTTCGACTGCTTGACAACTAGTAATCACATGAACGTTTAAGAAAACCATTGGGCCTTGGTTAAGGTAATCTGTCCGCGCTATGATGCGATTCATTTGAAAACATGACTCATTTTCTCTAGTATCAAAGTGGACAGAATTACAAATCTTTGAAATGAAGGGGCGTGTCGGATAAATGTCTGGAATGATAAACTAATATAAACTTAAACCATAATCTAGACTGACGCTTGTAAATTATTTACTGGGACCTTACCATAGGTGATCCATTCAGTAAGAATTACTCATTCAATGAAATCAACGCGTCTCTTCAGCATAATGACGTACATGTACTAAATTCAGAATTTGGAAATTCCAGCTGAATTGTATGCAAATGTTATGTCGCAATTTAGTGCTCATTATGTGATTTCGGCCTCGGGTGACTATAGGTATATATGTGAAACTTCGACCCTTGTGTAGTACGGCGATCTGTGAGTGCCATCCTACTCGTTTAAAGACACAGGCTCGTCGGCAATGTGCGCGCGACAAATTCGTGCCACGAAATACGCAGCTCCATAGCAAAGGCTTATTCATGAGAATGGTATTTGCCTTAAATATGTTGATGACCTCAATATTGTAGAAAATTGTAGAAATAACGATCCCACTATTATTCAACTTGTGCTTGATGATTTTTGTTTGTGGGCTACTGAAAATAACATGAGACTTAATTCGGATAAATGTTTTTATATGAATGTGTGTTTCATGAGAAATCCTTCACAAGTTGTGTGTCCTAGAATTGTTGATACTGAACTCCAGATGGTTGACTGTGTTAAAATGTTGGGTGTTCTGGTTAGTCATGACCTCAAATGGGATAGGCATATTCATCAAATTTATTGTAAGGTAAATGGAAAAATGTTTATGTTGAAATCGCTCAAGAAATTTAATTTGTCTTTGGTTGATTTGTTAACAATTTACAAAGGGTTTATTCGCCCACACTTGGAATATGCTACTCCAGTTTGGAATTCAGGGTTAACTAATGCTCATATATATAAATTGGAAAGTATTCAAAAACGGGCTTTGAAGATTATTTTGGGACGTAACTATTTGACTTATGAACAAGCTTTAAATCAATGTAACTTGACAACACTTCATAGTCGTAGAAGAAAACTTTGTACAGAGTTTGCATTGAAATTGAGAAATTCTGCATTTAGTGAGTGGTTACCTCAGCCCAGAAGTGAACAGGTACAATATTCTCTTAGGAATGGCAATAAACTAACCAGTGTAAGGTGCAAGACGAAGCCTTATAAAGACAGCCCTATTCCATACTTGGTTGATGTTTTAAATCAATATGTGCAATATATTTTGAGGTTGCTGTCTTCTAGTGGACCCGGTAGCACATAGAGGCCCTCATGATGACGATTTCACTTCAGCACGTTGTAATTGTACTTTTATCGATGTTTGTCTAATCTTTTTTGTGTAGGCCTACATGTATGTGTTATTGTCTTTGTACTTTTAAGAGTATTGTTGTAAGTATGTTGCGGTTTTTTCTTGCCAGTGTGAAAATTGTATTTGTATGTTATTCGAACGTAATTCAGCCTCGGGGCTGCAATGTTTGAAGTTAATAAACCATGAATAAATAAATAAATAAATAATAAATCCGACATTTAATTTGACCGATGTTAAAAGAATTTTGGGCAAAGATATTCACGATAATTTCTGCTTGTTTTTAATTGGTCGCCTTCACAGGGTTATCTGGGAAGGTAGATGTAAAATAGTAAGTCACGGGTACAATAGTTCGGCACTTAATATTTTGCGAATATATAAAGTTAGTTTAAAGAAGTTTCTCCTTTTTGAAAAATCTAGATTGAACGAGAATGTCTTCAAGTATTTATATACCGGTAATTCTGCTTTGTGTTTTTTTCAAGACGAAACCTTCAAGTTTAATTTTTAGTTCTATTACTTCCCTAAAACCAAACCTTGTTAGTACGACACACTCTAAAGGATTGATCAGTGCTGTAACAGGTATATTGTATTAACAGATATCGGACGTATTATCTGCGTCATTATCGTTATAAACGGATGTTTTGTATTATCCGCATTTGCGGCATTACTCCATGGTACATGCTTGGTTATAGCACCCTCCAGGTGTAGCTTTATAATGTTTTGCTCAAATAATGCCTTAATAAGTGTTTGTCTATTGTTTTATTTTATTTTGTACATACTTTGTACATTGTCGATTTTGTCATCGCTTGTATTTATATTGTAAAATTGTATTGTTTGTATATGTGGATTGCTTTTTTCCCTTGGCAATAAATGGAGCCGAGCAGCTCCACTTTTACGGGAAAAAAAGAGCGCTTCATCTTGATCTGTGATTGGTCGTATTTGCGCGTTTTATATTTAAAAAATTGGCGAAGCCCTTTGCTTGACAGATGTCAATGCAAAATATACGCACTTACTAAAAAAAATAAAAATAATAACCACGTGACCACGGGCAGATTTCTGCCCGTCATGGCCGCCATGAGCATCTTTTTTGACGGATACCGGCGCATTATAAATTTTCATTATTACTATTATTATTTACCGATCCTTATATTTTCGCAATAAGCGATAGGATCGGGAACCAATCTATTTATTCCTTTGCCATATAGACCGTGGGAAACGTGCCTGTGTGTCCGCCCACAGATTTATATTAAAGTCTTAGGCTCGTCAGCAATGCGCGCGCGCCAAATTCGCGCCACGATTTACGCATCTCCATGCCTTTTCTATGGAGCTGCGTATTTTGTGGCACCAATTTGGCGCGCGCGCATTGCTGACAAGCCTGTGCCTTTAACAGCTAGATAAGAAACGACTGTGTTATTAAATATGGCACATCACCGTAACCGGTTTTAGGCGGTTTGGAACGCGTGCGCGTGTAGCGCGTTTTGTGTTTGAACATAACACGCGCGATCGTCACAAACATATAATACATACATTTAATTTCGTCTGGAAAATATCCGCTCATGTTCGTATTTGCAGAACTGGTGGCAAGTGCTTTTTCTATAGGCCGTATTCCTGATAAACGCGTGAGGACGCTAGTCAAGTGATCCGCGCCCATCGTGCGTTATGTTCGAACACCACAGATATCCGTTAAAAGATAGATAAGAAACGGAGGACGTACGCGCATAACCGCGCCATCTCATTACCATAGTTTTGTGCACATTAATTGTTATAGTTTTGGCCGGCACCATTTGCATAGGTTTGGACACCTCATTTGTTTGGTTTGCACTTTTTCAATGTTTGTGACGATCGCGCGTGTTATGTTCAAACACAAAACACGCTACACGCGCACGCGTTCCAAACCGCCTGAAACCGGTATGTGCCATATTTAATAACACAGTCGTTTCTTATTTAGCTGTTAAAGGCACAGGTTCGTCAGCAATGCGCGCGCGCCAAATTTGTGCCACAAAATACGCAGCTCCATAGCAAAGGCATGGAGATGCGTAATTCGTGGCACGAATTTGGCGCGCGCGCATTGCTGACGGGCCTGTGCCTTTAATATAAATCTGTGGGCGGACACACAGGCACGTTTCCCATGGTTATGGGAATTGTACGGTCTATATGGCAAAGGAATAAATAGATTGGTTCCCGATCCTATCGCTTATTGCGAAAATATAAGGATCGGTAAAGGGCGGCCATGACGGGCAGAAATCTGCCCGTGGTCACGTGGTTATTATTTTTATTTTTTTAGTGAGTGCGTATATTTTGCATGGACATTTGTAACCCGGCTGTGCGTGTCGAACATATCCAAATGTAAATCGAGTACATTGCCTGAAGCAAAGGGCTTCGCCAATTTTTAAATATAAAACACACAATGCGCACGCGCAAATACGACCAATCACAGATCAAGATGAAGCGCCCTTTACCTGTCCTTATATTCTCCTATGTGGAATATGTGGACGGGAACCAGTCTAAGGAATAAATCGTAGGTCAAACGGTGTTTTCCAGTGTCTTGTTAGACTTGTCCCAAGACTGAATTTTTGTTCCCCCTTCCACGCCCCGCCTACGCCCTGTACCCACTGCCGATAGAGGGCACAGACATAAATAACCTAGGTTCTTTAAGTCTGTGAAATTCGGTAGGTCGAAGTGTGAATGGCGCCCTCTATCGGTAGTGGGTACAGCGCGTAGGCGGGGCGTGGAAGGGGGAACCAAAATTCAGTCTTGGGACAAGTCTTGTATGTTTTGCGGCATTTAGTGTATTTTCGGGTGTTTTCCGGTATTTAGTATGTTTTCCGGTATTTAGTATGTTTTCCGGTGTTTTCCTTTTTTTAGTATGTTTCCTGTGTTTTCCGGTATTTAGTATGTTTTCCGGTGTTTTCCGGTATTTAGTATGTTTTCCGGTATTTAGTGTGTTTTCCGGTGTTTTTCGGTGTTTTCCGGTGTTTTCCGGTATTTAGTATGTTTTCCGGTGTGTTTTCCGGTGTGTTTTCCGGTGTTTTCCGGTATATAGTATCACCCGTTATTTAGTATGTTTTCCGGTGTTTTTCGGTATTTAGTATATTTTGTTTCGGTGTTTTCAGGTATTTAGTATGTTTTCCGGTATTTAGTATGTTTTCGGTGTTTTCCGGTCTATTCCGGTGTTTTCCAGTATATAGTACTACCGCTTCTGGGTAGTGTTGCACACTAGCTTACAGCTACATGTAACTACTGTTCAAAAGCTGTAAACTTCAGAGGACAGTGTACGCAAGGTGTCTTGGTCTTCGCATCCTGTCGTAATATGAGGTTGGCTTGCCCTTCATCTGCCAGCAACCCCATCAATTGCTTGACGCATGCACAAGCAATAATTGACTGGGAATCATTAATTTTAAGGGGAACTGTCGTCTGACTATCTCTTTACTCACATTTTCAGGCAGTGTGCTGTGCAGCGACTTCTGTGTCTTTTTCACTTGTGTTGTCCTTTTAGATTTACCAGAATTCCTCTGAAAATCATTTGCTACAATAGACGTACAATCACTGCACTTTGCAAACAATGTTTTCATATTGTATTCATTAACTTCTTTGTTACAAGGAAGTATATGTAATGCATCCTCCCAATCCTCTCCAGTTTCTAGTGATCTTAGCGTTGCAACATCTTCATCCAGGATTTTTTTTGTTTAGTTCTCACACAGCCTATTTAACATTTCTGCAAATTGTATATCTTCTTTTTGTCTCATAATTTCTTTTAATTTAACTTTCTCAAAGTAATCGTTCCATAAATCTACGCTAACTGATCTTTGATACAGTGCTTTCCCTTTTACAGGAGGCAACTAATAAAAATCACCAACAGCCAAAATACTAATATTTCCTAACATTTTCTGATCACGCGTTTATTTGATTTGACGCAAACGTCCATGGATATAACACAGAATGTTATGATCAACCATGGATATTTCATCAATAATCATAATCTGAAGATCTTGCAAGGAATTCCTCAGAGTACTCAATTTCTCATCACAAAGAGGTATATATGGCAGCCTTGATTATGCACCAATGGGGATAGACAGTGCACTGTGAATTGTACTTCCATATATTAAAAGCAGCAACCCCAGTGGGTGCAGTTATCAATACAGAAACATTGTCAGGGTTTTGAAGTGTTCTAGCAAAGAGTCTTGTCGCTTCATAATATACTGACTTTATCAAATGACTTTTTCCCGTCCCGTTCTCGAATTATGTTGAATACTTTCCTTTGTTCCACATTCAGTGATCTCATTAAACACATTGCATCTTGCTTTGATATATTCATTGAATGCGGTTCAAATTTGTTCTGCTGTTCAGGCTCTAAATCTGGAATATTAAAATTCATTTTCTTCTTATGTTACTAGCTGACGGTTCGCATCACATTCAATTCTTTCCTGCTCAGAAATTGGACAAATCAAAGCCCATGCATCTTCCTGCATACCAAATGTTTCAACATACTTTTGCGCTGCTTCAAGATCATCAATATTTGTCTCATATTTTGATCAATTACTTTAAACAACAACGTTCACACTTTGCAACTGACCATTTATAGACAAACAGCACCATTTGCATAAAACTGTTAATAGGTTTTAAACTGCGGGGTGCTTCAACTGTGCATCTACACGATATGGAAGAAACAGTTGTAACATAATATGTTAGTATTTTTCTGGATGTTGACTTACTGAAAATCTAGGATATCGTGGATCTGTTCTAGTACGTTTCTGTATGTGACCAAAACCATTTTTAAGGTTGTACGTGCACCGGCGAAAATCTTGATTTAGGAAACGTACTTGCACTGTAAATAATTCTATACTCTGAACAACATGTTGCAAAACACATGTCTTGAAATTCATCAATATCCGGTCTTGCCTTGTAACGATCAATTTTACTAGCCATAAAGATATCTTCATCATCCTCAGATTTGCCCTGAATCACACTCAATGGCAAACTCATTCTAACCGGGTTTTCACCAACAGGTATCAATTCCACTTTCCTTGATCCCTCTTTTAATCTCAGAATACAAACACGAAACACTGCTTAATTCCTGGGCTGATATTTCACGATTATGTAGATATACACTACCAATCTCTTTCATACTTTGTCATGCATCTAAATTACCCTTCTGCACCTCACGCTGAGCTTGAGATAATAAGTGACCCATTTCACGTTCAGACATGAGAAAACATAGGCAGCGCCAGATATGGATCACTGATCTACTGTATGTCCATATTAGCATTCCAGCATCTTATTAAATCAGGATTGTACTGATTCACCCATACATCTTGAGGTTCTCTCTTAAGAATCATACTACATTTCCTACTCAAAACATTGTTGGCCTTTTCAAAATCAACCTGTGTAATGTTAATACTTTCGAATAGTTATGATGTTGACATATACTGATTCTTTTCGTCCTGTACTATCGGTACTTTCATCAGCAGCAGCATGATCAGTTGGCTGTGGCTCAGTAATAAATGTCTGGGTCGACGGTGGCCTTGGAAAGTTGAACCTAAACTCAGTGCCCTTCTTTCTACAATATTTATAATGCTTCTTGCTATGCAGCTGGACATGACTGATAATCTCATTCAACTCCTCATCCTCTTCGATCATTCCGATCAAATATCGTGTTGTTGTTTTTTTCAAACAAGTATTGAGCATGCTGAGTGAGTATTTGTCATTTTGAATTTATCAATTTTGGTACAGCGGCACACATGTTTAAAATTTGAAGCACTTATGCAATAATTGAGTCTAAAAGGGATTTTTGTCCTTGGCGACGGGCGGGCCTGGAGAATTTGCTTGGTTGGCAGAAAGCATTGCTTTGGAGAAAGCATTGCCTAGGAGCCGGAAGGGAATTTCCTCTATTTCCCTACAAGGGTTTTAAGAGGTTTTCGCCCTTTCCTGCGGCCCCGCCCATTTTGCCGGTGTGAAACGAGCTCCCAGTTGACTCGGCCAAGTGTTGCTAATTGGATACAGTGGTTTCATTTAAACTATGTTTTTTGCTTAATCACGTGTCGCGATTTGTTTCTTTTTTTGCACATTCCATGTTCCTGTTGGTGTGTTAAGGGCACACTTCATGCTCACGCTGTCTTTGAAGTTGCTCCCGCTTTCGCAAATTTTTACTGAACATGTTCATTTTGATCTTGAGGTCAATCTGATAGTTATGGATATTGATTAGCCTACCCTAGGGAGTATTGATCGGTCTATCCGATCTTCGGTTTTCTAACTCTGTTATTAAACAGTTAATTTGTGTCAAAATTCCAGGGGTGAGATTTTTCCGGATTTCCGGAATTTTACCAATTTGTAGCGGAATTGTTGTTGTTGTGGGCTCCGCGGCCGCGATCTATTGTGTTTTTTCTAGTAGTTTTGTTTTTGGTACCTTTTGCACACCATACTTTTTAACGAGCGCCCTCAATTGATTCAGTAATTTTGCATGCCGCGCGCTCGGCGACCTGACCGAGTCTGCAACGAGTAGCGAAGCGGATGTGTACATCTTCGGTAGATGTTGCCTGGATTCTTTTTTATATTATCCACAATTGTTGACCTATTAACAAGGAACATTTTTCAAACAAAACTGGTTAGTGTGATGCCTATTTAAAATGTTTTTTGACATTGCATTTTGCACGATGCCGATGGTACGGTGGTGTTTAAAACGATCCTATGAAAAGTTGAAGTTTGCGTGCGTGGTCTCCCCCTCCCCAAGGAAGCCACGCCCCTTCCGGAATGTTAGTTTTCATCTAATTTCCCCCTGAAATTTGCGCACGCCAATTAAACCCCGTGTATGGGCATGCGCTCACGTGACACTTAATGGTTTGACCATGTATGTAGGGCCTACATGCGTGTGCGCTAAATTGAAGCCACGCATTTCTAGAACATGTACATTTTGCACTTGAGGTCAATCTGATGGTTTTGGGTTTTAATTTGCCTCTATGGATTATTGATCGGTCCAGCCGATCTTCGGTTTTCTAACTTATGTTATTAAACAGTTAATTTTTGTCAATTAAAACATGTGAATGGGCATGCGCTCACGTGACAACTGAATGGTTTGACCATCGATGTGGCAGTTGGCTATACAGGAATTGAAGCCGCGCGCCGGCCGCCTTCGTGCCCCGCGAGCAATGCTTTAGTCCGGTCAATTTACAGGAAAATTGTGCCTGACCTAGAACTAATTGCAATAGAATGTATTCCAACATTGGCTGGTGTATAAAAAATCACTCATTAACATACTAAAAGTCCAATATTTTCTAATGAGTGGAAATGTGATTTTTTTCACGCCAATTCGCGGTAAATTGTATAAGTTTTTTAATCATTACATTGAGGGCGCTAAAACGTCTGTTACCTATCAGGAATCCGTGCACATTATGTAACAAGCTTCGGGAAACACGACTACTCGTAGCAGACGAAATATTTCCCGTCGTCTGCTAAAAATGAGGCATTATAAACGAAACAGACATTTTATTTTCACATTTCGGGGATTTTGTTTAAAGTTAGTGGTCAAACAACTGCCCTACACTGAAAACCTAAATTGGTCATCCTGACTAATTTAAAGCTAGTCCAGATGGTGTCCATCTGGACTAGCTGATAAGTTAGTCACTGTAGCTCGACTCGCGCTAGGTTAGTCGCTCGACTAGTTATTGACTAGCTTTAAATTAGTCAGTTTAGCTGGACTAGCGCCGGGTTAGTCGCTCGACTAGTTATTGACTAGCTTTAAGATAGTCCAGACGGTGCCCATCTGGACTAACGTACTGTTAGTCCAGCCGGCTTGACTAACGCAACATTAGTCTAGCTGACTAGACTAACGTACCCAAACTAGTCGATCCTGTGTTACTAGCCTTAAACTAGTCCAGCCTTAAACTAGTCAAGCCAGCCAGAGAAATTTAAAATACAAACATAAAGCAGTTGTGCAAAGTGGATATACAGTCTCCGATATACCATGAGTAATACTGGATGGAGGACAATTGAAAGGCAAATGAGCAGCATACAGGTTCAGTTCTATAAAGGTTGTTTATTCATTGCTATCTACATGATTTTCCACCTGTAATGAAGCAAAGAATTCAAAATTAACATTAAACATTTTGATTTGTCAATGACATTCTCATTTGACTATACCCAGCACTTCAAAAGCTTTAAATAATCACAAGATCTGATTAATAAAACTTAAAGCACAGTACACTATTGGGAATCTGGAAATAAGAAATGTTCACAGATTTACAAACTTACACAATATAAACATGATGCTGTGGTAGAAAACTTGAAATTGTTTGGTCTGTAAGTGCTATATGTGACCCACTCTGCAAAAAAGGGTATTAAGTCGCGCTGGCTAGTATTCTTTTTGCGACCATAACAAGCGGAAAATCCACGCTCAATGAAATATCAAAACACAATGGAAATTCCTGGCGGTGCCCAGATACCGCCTGGAATGTCTGCATTACGCCTGGAATCTCTTTTGTGTTTAGGAATTTTAATGAGCGTAAATTACCTTGGAAAGTTGCCAATGTCTGCATGAGGATTTTATATGCCTCTTAACCCCTTGGTCCTTTATGACAATTTTGAACAAATTGAAGGATTTGGTGACATTACTGTTAGGAGGAAGAACCCTGTGATGTCGAAGGAATATTCACAATGGAGCACAACATCGAATCCCCATCTTTGATAGATGTACATGTACATGTATATATGTACACAAAAATGTACTATCCTTTGACATATGACGCAAAAGGTCGTACAATAGTACTTTTTTTCAGTTGCCATCGGAAATGGTTGAACTAATCCATGTCAGGTGATCTGCTTTTAACCAATAAGTGAACGAGACTCAATATATGAGGTATATAATAAGAATTGCATTTATAAAATGCTGTACCTTGGCAGGCAAGGACTAGTTTTGGTTGAGACGTGCAAGGTATACTGCTGGTAAAAAAGGAGTGTGTTTTTACCCTGCCGAGGATATTCTACACCATACACATAAAAAGCTGCAAAAGTTGCGGAAACGCCCAATGGTATATGCTGGTGGTGCACAGAACTGTTCCATCGATTATGATGGCAAGGTCCACTGTGGTGAAGGGGTTTCCCTTGATGACCAGTGTAGGGGTTGGAACTATAGGCTCCTGTTCAAATGTAAGTAAACAATAGTAGCAAGAATCAGTTAACTAAAATATTAAATATTATATACCTCATACAACGATTCTCGTTCACCGATTGGTTAAAAGCAGATCACGCGACATGGATTAATTCAACCTTTTCCGTGGGCAACTAATGTTTGACCTTTTGCATCAAGGTCAAAGGATAATACGTTTTAAAGTACTATTCCCCAAGGCGTACAGAATATCACGCATGCATGTGCCAGTATGCGGGCGTTTGCGTAAAACAACTTCACGCAGACAATGTGCATTTTGGCTTGCTCTCGGTTAACTTAATTTTGTCAAGAAATACCAATCATTTGACACAAAAAATCAATGTATGAGGTACATTGATTGCTCTATATTTGGGTGATGGGATGGTGCAAACTATACCGCCCCTAGGTGATCTTGAGACGGCATGCCTGTTATTTACT
Organism: Henricia sp. BOLD:AAB3569; assembly: GCA_037783545.1. Taxonomy (NCBI): domain Eukaryota; kingdom Metazoa; phylum Echinodermata; class Asteroidea; order Spinulosida; family Echinasteridae; genus Henricia; species Henricia sp. BOLD:AAB3569. The sequence continues at coordinate 59,447 of JBBELK010001806.1, forward strand.
CTCGGCCTGCGGCCTCGGGAAAATAGCAGGCATACCATCTGAAGGTCACCTCAGGACGATAGTTTGCACCATCACCCTCGTGAGCAGTCAATATTTGTATACTATTTTCAGCTTTATTTCATTTTCACACAAAGCTTTAATAGTTGCTCTATAAATTAGGGAAGCATTGTGCAGCAAAATATGTGACAAAGGGTTACCCCTTCGGCTTCCTTTAATCCCGCATTTGTCTCAAACATCAGATGAAGTTTGGTGTTTTAACAAAAGGTTTGGGGTGATGTACTTTTATCACACGTCGTGCTGGGTATATTGAAAGGTAATTTGTTATTCTAGTTTTCCTTGGAAGTCTTAGATAAAACTAAAGTATTGAACAGTTAAATAATAGTACTGAACAGTTAAATAATCTATTACTGCAACCCCTTCTACACTGAAAACCTAAACTAGTCGGGCTCAGAGTGGACTAGCTTTAAACTCGTCGAACTGGCTAGTCAAGCCCGATTGACTAGCTTAGCGCTTCATTTCAAACTAGTCAATCCGACTGGACCAGTTATTACTCTGCAGGACTATTAAAATTAGTCAAGATGGAGGACTAGGGATGGGCTAGCTTCGCGTCTAGTCAACCTGAAGTCGGACTGGCCTTGCGTAATATAGCTACATGTATATACACTACTCAAAAGAATTAAAGGAACAAGATAACATAATGTTTTTGTCATGGTATATATGGGCTACCGTTAGAACAAGAGGCATTAAAGTTATGTGAAAATCATTCAGGTGTTGTCAATTGATGCTCAAACAATACTCAACAATGTTGGTGAAATCATGCGTGTCTTCTAAAACGTGGACACGGGGTGTCCACAGGCGTGTTCTTTTACCCTGTATAAGGTGTTGGTATTGGTACACTTGTCATCACTAGTTGTTATCACTTCATGCAACAAAATGAAGGTTCTTCCAATTCTGTTGTTTGTTGTCTGTCTGCTGGGACTGCATGAGTACTGGTGTTCGTCGTCAGTTAACTGAAGCTGAGGTTGCTAGAGCTGTCCAGCTCCTTGAATTTGGCAATACACAGCGTGCGGTGGCTGTACATTTTGATGTGTCCGTAAGTGTCATCAACCGGTTGTGGAGACGTTTTCAGGAAGATGGTCTGTACACCAGGAGGCCAGGACAAGGTCGCAGACGTGTGACTACCCCTCCCCAGGACCGATACCTGAGGATCCTGGCACGTTGAAATCGACGATCTACTGCAAGATCCTTAGCTACAAGCTTCCACAGGGCAACTGATGTCCGTGTTTCCAATCAAACAGTCAGGAATCGTCTGCATGAAGATGGTATGAGAGCCAGACGACCAGCCATATGCCCCATTTTGTCCGTACACCGCAGAGCCCGGCTGGACTTTGCTAGAAACCATCAATTTTGGCAGATGGACCAGTGGGCACCAGTACTGTTATCAAATGAAAGCAGGTTCACTGTTTCAACCAATGATAGACTTGTAAGGGTTTGGAGACGGTCGGGGGAACGATATTTCAACTGCAACATTGTCGAATTTGACCACTTTGGAGGTGGATCAGTTATGGTGTGGGCGGGTATCTCCCTGGAGGGGCGTACGGACCTCGTCGTGGTAGCTGGTGGTGCACTAACATGTTTGAGGTATCGAGATGAGATACTGGAACCTGTTGTGAGGCCATATGCTACTGCCGTAGGTGAAAATTTCATCCTGGTGCAAGATAACGCTCGTGCACACACTGCACGAGTGTCCATGAACTTTCTTGAGAATGAGGGAATCAGCACGATGCCCTGGCCGGCAAGATTTCCTGACCTAAACCCTATAGAGCATGCATGGGACATGCTTGGCAGACGTGTTGCAGGTCGAGAACATGCTCCAGACTCTGTACAGACACTCAGAGAGGCCTTGGTTGAAGAGTGGGAGAACATTCCTCAAGACTCAATAAGACAGTTAATTTTAAGCATGCCTCGACGCTGTCAGGAGTGCATACAAGCACGTGGAGGTCATACCAGTTACTAGACAATGATTAATTAACGTTTACTTTGCCAAAACGTGGACAATGTACGGATAGTCATGATAACCTGCCAGATGATTATGTCCATATTTTTGTTCATTCATGTTTTAGTCATGTTAACAGGCTACCACATCAATAAATTTCGCCATACATTGTTGAGTATTGTTTGAGAATCAATTGACAACACCTGAATGATTTTCACATAACTTTAATGCCTCTTGTTCTAACGGTAGCCCATACAGACCATGACAAAAACATTATGTTCTCTCGTTCCTTTAATTCTTTTGAGTAGTGTATATATAGCTGCGGAGATGCATATAGGCCTATAATGATATAGCGTGGATTTCACAGCTTTGCGGCCTGATTTGACCAATGACGTGGAAGAAAGACTAAATTAACCGCCAACGTGTCACAGGTCACATCGAATGCCAACTAATCAACGTGTCACGCACGTATCACATTGTGATCCCGTGTGTTTGCACTTTTCTACGATCGTCCAGACTTCAAAATTCGAGCAAGAGAATTTGTAAAAAGTGAGTGTTATATTTGCATCTTCAAGTGGGTTTTTATTGCCATTTTTATTGTTTATTGCCAACCAATCATTGTGTTCAGTCAGTTTTTCATGTCTGCACATGTACATGTAGCCTACTTACTATAGGCCTATACTGACATAGGCCTACATGACATATGATATGGTATGCACGGCCGATCGACGTGGTCGAGTTGTGCATGGCGAACTATGCCTTATTTGTGCATGTAATGATGTATCGATACATGATATGATGTAGCCTACCTAGATTGGTTCCTGATCCCTATAGATTGGTTCGCTTATTGCAAAAATATAGGGATCGGTAAAGGGCAGCGATGACGGGCAGAATTCTGCCCGTCACGTGGTTATTATTATTTTTATTATTTTTTAGTAAGTGCGCAGATTTTGCAGTAACATTTGTAACTTAGCTGTGCGTGTCGAACATATCCAATTATGTAAATAAAGCAAAGGGCTTGGCCAATTTTTAAATATAAAAAACACAATGCGCACGCGCAAAGACGACCAATTACAGATCAATAATAATAGATGAAGCGCCCTTTACCTGTCCTTTATATTCTCCTGTGTGGAATATGTGGACGGGAACCAGTCTAACCTAGCCCTACCCTATAGAAAATAAGACCGGGATCCCGCCGGGATCCCGCCGGGATTGAGAAATCCCGACGGGATCCCGGTTCCTTACCTGGATCCCAACCGGGATCCCGGTTCCATACCGGGATGCCAACCTGGATCCCGGTTCCTTACCGGGATGCCAACCGGGATCCCGGTTCCATACCGGGATGCCAACCGGGATCCCGGTTCCTTACCGGGATGCCAACCGGGATCCCGGTTCCTTACCGGGATGCCAACCGGGATCCCGGTTCCTTACCGGGATGCCAACCTGGATCCCGGTTCCTTACCGGGATGCCAACCGGGATCCCGGTTCCATACCGGGATGCCAACCGGGATCCCGGTTCCTTACCGGGATGCCAACCGGGATTCCGGTTCCTTACCGGGATAGCAACTGTAGTGGCGAAAAAGTATTTACCTCTTAAATTGCATTGAATTGAAACTTTTTCCTTCAAATAGGTGCATGTAATCCCTTTTAAACAAAATTACATTGTTTACAGTATTTTTAATATAGCCCCTAAAACATGGCTATGTACATGTAACTATAGTTCACGAGAGAAGAATTAAGCCTATATGTTTAAGGGACCCTATATACACAATGGAATCTTGTGCGAGGGGTTTTCCACTCCACTAGGTAACACAGGGATTAAATTTACACCTATCTTTGAGGGAAAGTTGCAATATTCCCTAGAAGATGTTCATAGTGATTCATACACCTGTTATCCTGGCCTGGTTATAGTTTTGAAAAGACTGAGAACCAGTCTATTGTATAGTTTTGAAAAGACTGAGAACCAGTCTATTGATGTCTGGTGCCCTATTTAATACATGCTTACAGCCAGAACCAGACTAGTGTACTCCATGTTGGTTTAGAAATGTGACATTCAAATTTTGCTGAAGCATGGCTGAAGTCTGTCATCTGAAAATCATCCTTACCAGGCATGTTCTTACTGTATAATATACATGTGTAGGTAATACTTGTGATAATTGCACAAAACTGAAATTATGGAGTGCATTTTGTGGCTGTTTGCTCAAACTGCATCCTGGAAATCCTTTGTTTCTTGTGTAGCAAATTTGCAAAATCAGTTGGCTTGTTGATAATGCCTTTGCATACACAATGTACACTAGTAAAAGTATGTGCATTTGTGTATGTGCATGCTGGACTGGCACAAAAATATTGTAGTAGGCCTATATATATCTATATCAAACTATTGGAATTGTGAGAATTGTTTATATAGCCTTATATTTCTCTTAAAATTACCTAATTATCAGTTTTGCAGATTTGATGTGAAAATAAGAACTTAGAAAGGAAATAATGGAGAAGTTGACAAAATTGGTTTTGTATTGTAGAACTTATTGTAGAATGAAAGCTAGCTAAGGCTCAAAAATTGTTTCAGATTTTCTTAAAAATTGATTTACATCTAAATTAACATTTAGGCCTACATAAACTAACTTCCTAAAAATGTGACTTTTTTTTTAACAGTCATTTTAACTTTTAAGGCAAAAAATATTCTGGTCAATTCAGTACATGTAAACAATTAAGTGTGCCAAGGAAATTGCTCCATGCAGCCTCAAGAGTTTTGAGCCTCGAGGAGGGAAAAGAAAATTGAAGACTCGTCGTGAGAAAACACTTGGATTATACTTGGAAGTCAGCTATAGTCTAGTATTTATTTTTTGTACGCAAGTTTAATTTGATCTAAAATTGGCAAATACATGTATGTATCAAAAGAATTGCCTGTCTTTTAAAATTATAACTCATCATCATCATCATTAGTGTTGACCCGCGAAAGCGTACTGTGCGCTTATGGGGTTTCGCGGCTTCTGAGCCACGCATTTAGCTCATTCTTGCTCATATACGTCTCAACTGTCCTTCATCCATATCGAGCTCTCGACTTAGCTCTCTCCACTGATTTCCACAGATGACATGTAGGCCTACATGTTAATTTGTTATGTACACGTACTGGTATATCCCGGGAGAATCCTGCTGGGATCCCGGTCAGATTTACTGGGAACCTGGTGGAATCCCGCCGGGAACCTGGTGGAATCCCGCCGGGATCCCGGTGGAATCCCACCGGGATCCCGGTAGAATCACGCCGAGATCCTGGTGGAATCCCGCCGGGATCCCGGTGGAATCCCGCCGGGATCCCAGTAGAATCCCTCCGGGATCCCGGCGGGATTTACCGGGATCCCGGGTGGGATCCCGGGTGGGATCCCGACTGGAATCCCGGTTAACCGGGATCCTGGTAAATCCCGCCAAATTTTCCCGCAAGTTTTTCCCGGCGGGATCCCAGTTGGAATCCCGCCGGGATCCCGCCGGGATCCCGCCGGGAATCCCGCCGGGAATCCCGGCTGAATTTTCTATGGGGTACCGTGTAGGCCTACATGTACTATGTACATGGTGTACATGTATAATGTACGTGTGCTTGATGTAGTGTGAAGGTTACTGAGGTTTTTGCTAGGTCTGAATGATGTACATTGATTACCTTATCGACATTCTCAATGCATTATGGGATTGGATGACAAAATTGCCCGGCCAAATGTGCATAAACCTACGACTGTATGAGGCGGACGCCAACTCATAAATTTTTTACTCATTTTCACGAAAACCAAAAAGAGTTCACGAATCAATTGCCTCCCACCACTTTTAACTTTGACACATATCAAACATTCTGACAAACATGTCCCAAAACAGAAATGTTGCAAATGCGAGAAATCATCGGGGATCCCCTTCGTAGCGATAGAGTCCGAGTACCTCGCTCGCAGCTCGATATAGCGCATACCGAGCTGCGAGCGCGGTACTCGGACTCCTCCGCTACAAAGGGAATCCCCGATGATTTCTCGCATTTGCAACATTTCTGTTTCGGGACATGTTTGTCAGAATGTTTGATATGTGTCAAAGATAAAGTGGTGGGAGGTTGATTCTTGAACTATTTTTGGTTTTCGTGAAAATGAGTAAAAAAGTTGCCGAGTTGGCGTCCGCCTCATAGGTTTATGCACATTTGGCCGGGCAATTTTGTCATCCAATCCCATAATGCATTGAGAACGTCGATAAGGTTTATTGTTCAGCATGTACATTACAAAACGAAAATGCTGTAGTGCAGTGGGCCCTGGGAAGTGCTTGTCACCGAGTTGTAAAAACATAGGCCTACAACTACATGTGCCGTATATTTAGGCCCTATACAAATTTACCGGTACTATGCACTTCACTAACTTGTTAATTTAGGACCTAGGCCTGTTCAGGCTGTTGTCACGGTTATGTTGGGAAAATAGTGATACAGATAATCATAGCCATAGGCTTTATTTTATTTTTATTTTTTATTTTTAGGCCTGCTCTAATTTCAGTTAGTATTAGTTTTTAAAAAATGCATGTTTGTCGTTATAAAAACTGTGATAAATGTAGAAAATCCACACTCATTAATTAGTTTTTCTGTGAGTAATGTTTTATTTTTGATATTTACTTTGCAGCTGCTAAAAGAATTGCAGTGCAGCTACGGAAAGGACATTTACGAGTGCCTACAGAAGACAGTCGCCAGTGGCGGTCAGGAATCATAAAGTAGGCAGAAACCGTTATGCAGTGCCTGCAAAAATATACTTTAACTAGAAACGCCAACGATAAGCAAGAGCAGTATTAATTTTGTATTTGCTTTTGTTTTACAACATGATAGGCGTTTAGAAGGTTACTCGCACATTGTCAAGTTATTGAAAGGCTAAGGCCCACTTCAAACGTCGCGCTTATGCCATGTCGAATTAAATTTAACTTCATTTGTTAATTTCGACACGGCACAAGCACGACGTTTGAAGCCATTTGGCAGAAGATTTTAGCTCGACAGGGTCTGCCGTGCTAACTCAATTTAGTGCGGCACAAGCACGGCTTGGCTTCAAACGTCGGGCTTCTGCCGTGTCGAATTTAATTCCAGTTCGAAGTTGGTCCGCAATTTTGTTCCGACTAGGAATGCGCATGCTTACAGCGCGTATGTGAGTAAAGAGATAACCAACAAACAAGTGCATCAAAATAATAAAATGGCGACGTATAATGGACAGAATGGAAAACGCACGTGCACAACGTCCATGACGTGCACAATACTCATCCGCCATGTTGGATGTATTTAAGCTCGACTGGGAGTTTGCAATTAAGTTCGACGTTTGAAGCCACTGCTGTGCTAACGTCGTACCAACGTTAAATTCATTTCGACACGGCATAAGCGCGACGTTTGAAGCAGGCCTTAGACATTTAAAATCTCATTAAAGCAACAACTGCAACCTTGCAGCCAAAGGTTAAAAATCCACCACTTTCAGAAAAAGTGCAAATATTTTTTGGAATTAAAAACACTGGGCGTTTATCATTGCTTTTTGAAGACGGGCAAAAATGTGAAGGGGAGAGGACAACAAAGTGGGATCAAAGAGAAGAAGATCAAATATTGCGCTAAAATATTAAAGTACTAAAATGTAATGTTTAATTTTGTTTCAGAGCTGACAGTTACTGCATGTTGCCTGCTCATTCCATTGTTAATGGCCGAAAAGATCCAACTATAGATGTCATTAACAAGGTAACTTAATTGTCCAATGTAATTTCAAGGCTCATGGCTGTGCTGCCCGATGCATCGTAGCTGGTGGTAGAAGGGGTTGCAGTAATAGATTATTTAACTGTTCAGTACTATTATTTAACTGTTCAATACTTTAGTTTTATCTAAGACTTCCAAGGAAAACTAGAATAACAAATTACCTTTCAATATACCCAGCACGACGTGTGATAAAAGTACATCACCCCAAACCTTTTGTTAAAACACCAAAATTCATCTGATGTTTGAGACAAATGGGGTATTAAAGGAAGCCGAAGGGGTAACCCTTTGTCACATATTTTGCTGCACAATGCTTCCCTAATTTATAGAGCAACTATTAAAGCTTTGTGTGAAAATGAAATAAAGCTGAAAATAGTATACAAATATTGACTGCTCACGAGGGTGATGGTGCAAACTATCGTCCTGAGGTGACCTTGAGATGGTATGCCTGCTATTTTCCCGAGGCCGCAGGCCGAGAGTAAATAACAGGCATGCCGTCTCAAGATCACCTGGGGGCGGTATAGTTTGCACCATCACAAATATAGAGCAATCAATGTACCTCATACATTGATTTTTTGTGTCAAATGATTGGTATTTCTTGACAAAATTAAGTTAACCGAGAGCAAGCCAAAATGCACATTGTCTGCGTGAAGTTGTTTTACGCAAACGCCCGCATACTGGCACATGCATGCGTGATATTCTGTACGCCTTGGGGAATAGTACTTTAAAACGTATTATCCTTTGACCTTGATGCAAAAGGTCAAACATTAGTTGCCCACGGAAAAGGTTGAATTAATCCATGTCGCGTGATCTGCTTTTAACCAATCGGTGAACGAGAATCGTTGTATGAGGTATATAATATTTAATATTTTAGTTAACTGATTCTTGCTACTATTGTTTACTTAAATTTGAACAGGAGCCTATAGTTCCAACCCCTACACTGGTCATCAAGGGAAACCCCTTCACCACAGTGGACCTTGTCATCATAATCGATGGAACAGTTCTGTGCACCACCAGCATATACCATTGGGCGTTTCCGCAACTTTTGCAGCTTTTTATGTGTATGGTGTAGAATATTCTCGGCAGGGTAGAAACACTCCTTTTTTACCAGCAGTACCTTGCACGTCTCAACCAAAACTAGTCCTTGCCTGCCAAGGTACAGCATTTTATAAATGCAATTCTTATTATATACCTCATATATTGAGTCTCGTTCACTTATTGGTTAAAAGCAGATCACCTGACATGGATTAGTTCAACCATTTCCGATGGCAACTGAAAAAAGGTACTATTGTACGACCTTTTGCGTCATATGTCAAAGGATAGTACATTTTTGTGTACATATACATGTACATGTACATCTATCAAAGATGGGGATTCGATGTTGTGCTCCATTGTGAATATTCCTTCGACATCAGATGGGTTCTTCCTCTTAACAGTTATGTCACCAAATCCTTCAATTTGTTCAAAATTGTCATAAAGGACCAAGGGGTTAAGAGGCATATAAAATCCTCAGATATTGGCAACTTTCCAAGGTAATTTCTACGCTCATTAAAATTCCTAAACACAAAAGAGATTCCAGGCGTAATGCAGACATTCCAGGCGGTATCTGGGCACCGCCAGGAATTTCCATTGTGTTTTGATATTTTATTGAGCGTGGATTTTCCGCTTGTTATGGTCGCAAAAAGAATACTATAGCCAGCGCGACTTAATACCCTTTTTTGCAGAGCGGGTCACATATAGCACTTATACAGACCAAACAATTTCAAGTTTTCTACCACAGCATCATGTTTATATTGTGTAAGTTTGTAAATCTGTGAAAAATTTTTATTTCCAGATTCCCAATAGTGTACTGTGCTTTAAGTTTTATTAATCAGATCTTGTGATTATTTAAAGCTTTTGAAGTGCTGGGTATAGTCAAATGAGAATGTCATTGACAGATCAAAATGTTTAATGTTAATGTTGAATTATTTGCTTCATTACAGGTGGAAAATCATGTAGATAGCAATGAATAAACAACCTTTATAGAACTGAACCTGTATGCTGCTCATTTGCCTTTCAATTGTCCTCCATCCAGTATTACTCATGGTATATCGGAGACTGTATATCCACTTTGCACAGCTGCTTTATGTTTGTATTTTAAATTTCTCTGGCTGGCTTGACTAGTTTAAGGCTGGACTAGTTTAAGGCGAGTAACACAGGATCGACTAGTTTGGGTACGTTAGTCTAGTCAGCTGGACTAATGTTGCGTTAGTCAAGCCGGCTGGACTAACAGTATGTTAGTCCAGATGGGCACCGTCTGGACTATCTTAAAGCTAGTCAATAACTAGTCGAGCGACTAACCCGGCGCTAGTCCAGCTAAACTGACTAATTTAAAGCTAGTCAATAACTAGTCGAGCGACTAACCTAGCGCGAGTCGAGCTACAGTGACTAACTTATCAGCTAGTCCAGATGGACACCATCTGGACTAGCTTTAAATTAGTCAGGATGACCAATTTAGGTTTTCAGTGATGTAGGGCAGTTGTTTGACCACTAACTTTAAACAAAATCCCCGAAATGTGAAAATAAAATGTCTGTTTCGTTTATAATGCCTCATTTTTAGCAGTCGACGGGAAATATTTCGTCTGCTACGAGTAGTCGTGTTTCCCGAAGCTTGTTACATAATGTGCACGGATTCCTGATAGGTAACAGACGTTTTAGCGCCCTCAATGTAATGATTAAAAAACTTATACAATTTACCGCGAATTGGCGTGAAAAAAATCACATTTCCACTCATTAGGAAATATTGGACTTTTAGTATGTTAATGAGTGATTTTTTATGCACCAGCCAGTGTTGGAATACATTCTATTGCAATTAGTTCTAGGTCAGGCACAATTTTCCTGTAAATTGACCGGACTAAAGCATTGCTCGCGGGGCACGAAGGCGGCCGGCGCGCGGCTTCAATTCCTGTATAGCTAACTGCCACATCGATGGTCAAACCATTCAGTTGTCACGTGAGCGCATGCCCATTCACATGTTTTAATTGACAAAAATTAACTGTTTAATAACATAAGTTAGAAAACCGAAGATCGGCTGGACCGATCAATAATCCATAGAGCCAAATTAAAACCCAAAACCATCAGATTGACCTCAAGTGCAAAATGTACATGTTCTAGAAATGCGTGGCTTCAATTTAGCGCACACGCATGTAGGCCCTACATACATGGTCAAACCATTAAGTGTCACGTGAGCGCATGCCGCACGGGGTTTAATTGGCGTGCGCAAATTTCAGGGGGAAATTAGATGAAAACTAACATCCCTGAAGGGGCGTGTCTTCCTTGGGGGAGGGGGAGACCACGCACGCAAACTTCAACTTTTCATAGGATCGTTTTAAACACCACCGTACCATCGGCATCGTGCAAAATGCAATGTCAAAAAACATTTTAAATAGGCATCACACTAACCAGTTTTGTTTGAAAAATGTTCCTTGTTAATAGGTCAACAATTGTGGATAATATAAAAAAGAATCCAGGCAACATCTACCGAAGATGTACACATCCGCTTCGCTACTCGTTGCAGACTCGGTCAGGTCGCCGAGCGCGCGGCATGCACTTGCGTGACAACTAGTCTCGCACAAGTTTTCTTCGCAAAATTACTGAATCAATTGAGGGCGCTCGTTAAAAAGTATGGTGTGCAAAAGGTGCCAAAAACAAAACTACTAGAAAAAACACAATAGATCGCGGCCGCGGAGTCCACAACAACAACAATTCCGCTACAAATTGGTAAAATTCCGGAAATCCGGAAAAATCTCACCCCTGGAATTTTGACACAAATTAACTGTTTAATAACAGAGTTAGAAAACGAAGATAGGATAGACCGATCAATACTCCCTAGGGTAGGCTAATCAATATCCATAACTATCAGATTGACCTCAAGATCAAAATGAACATGTTCAGTAAAAAAATCTGCGAAAGCGGGAGCAACTTCAAAGACAGCGTGAGCATGAAGTGCATGTGCATGCCCTTAACACACCAACAGGAACATGGAATGTGCAAAAAAAGAAACAAATCGCGACACGTGATTAAGCAAAAAACATAGTTTAAATGAAACCACTGTATCCAATTATCAACACTTGGCCGAGTCAACTGGGAGCTCGTTTCACACCGGCAAAATGGGCGGGGCCGCAGGAAAGGGCGAAAACCTCTTAAAACCCTTGTAGGGAAATAGAGGAAATTCCCTTCCGGCTCCTAGGCAATGCTTTCTCCAAAGCAATGCTTTCTGGCAACCAAGCAAATTCTCCAGGCCCGCCCGTCGCCAAGGACAAAAATCCCTTTTAGACTCAATTATTGCATAAGTGCTTCAAATTTTAAACATGTGTGCCGCTGTACCAAAATTGATAAATTCAAAATGACAAATACTCACTCAGCATGCTCAATACTTGTTTGAAAAAAACAACAACACGAGATTTGATCGGAATGATCGAAGAGGATGAGGAGTTGAATGAGATTATCAGTCATGTCCAGCTGCATAGCAAGCAGCATTATAAATCTTGTAGAAAGAAGGGCACTGAGTTTAGGTTCAACTTTCCAAGGCCATAGTCGACCCAGACATTTATTACTGAGCCACAGCCAACTGATCATGCTGCTGCTGATGAAAGTACCGATAGTACAGGACGAAAAGAATCAGTATATGTCAACATCATTCGAAAGTATTAACATTACACAGGTTGATTTTGAAAAGGCCAACAATGTTTTGAGTAGGAAATGTAGTATGATTCTTAAGAGAGAACCTCAAGATGTATGGGTGAATCAGTACAATCCTGATTTAATAAGATGCTGGAATGCTAATATGGACATACAGTATATCAGTGATCCATATCTGGCGCTGCCTATGTTTTCTCATGTCTGAACGTGAAATGGGTCACTTATTATCTCAAGCTCAGCGTGAGGTTCAGAAGGGTAATTTAGATGCATGACAAAGTATGAAAGAGATTGGTAGTGTATATCTACATAATCGTGAAATATCAGCCCAGGAATTAAGCAGTGTTTCGTGTTTGTATTTTGAGATTAAAAGAGCTATCAAGGAAAGTGGAATTGATACCTGTTGGTGAAAACCTGGTTAGAATGAGTTTGCCATTGAGTGTGATTCAGGGCAAATCTGAGGATGATGAAGATATCTTTATGGCTAGTAAAATTGATCGTTACAAGGCAAGACCGGATATTGATGAATTTCAAGACATGTGTTTTGCAACATGTTGTTCAGAGTATAGAATTATTTACAGTGCAAGTACGTTTCCTAAATCAAGATTTTCGCCGGTGCACGTACAACCTTAAAAATGGTTTTGGTCACATACAGAAACGTACTAGAACAGATCCACGATATCCTAGATTTTCAGTAAGTCAACATCCAGAAAAATACTAACATATTATGTTACAACTGTTTCTTCCATATCGTGTAGATGCACAGTTGAAGCACCCCGCAGTTTAAAACCTATTAACAGTTTTATGCAAATGGTGCTGTTTGTCTAAATGGTCAGTTGCAAAGTGTGAATGTTGTTGTTTAAAGTAATTGATCAAAATATGAGACAAATATTGATGATCTTGAAGCAGCGCAAAAGTATGTTGAAACATTTGGTATGCAGGAAGATGCATGGGCTTTGATTTGTCCAATATCTGAGCAGGAAAGAATTGAATGTGATGCGAACCGTCAGCTAGTAACATAAGAAGAAAATGAATTTAATATTCCAGATTTAGAGCCTGAACAGCAGAACAAAATTGAACCGCATTCAATGAATATATCAAAGCAAGATGCAATGTGTTTACCGAGATCACTGAATGTGGAACAAAGGAAAGTATTCAACATAATTCGAGAACGGGACGGGGAAAAGTCATTTGATAAAGTCAGTATATTATGAAGCGACAAGACTCTTTGCTAGAACACTTCAAAACCCTGACAATGTTTCTGTATTGATAACTGCACCCACTGGGGTTGCTGCTTTTAATATATGGAAGTACAATTCACAGTGCACTGTCTATCCCCATTGGTGCAAGGCTGCCATATATACCTCTTTGTGATGAGAAATTGAGTACTCTGAGGAATTCCTTGCAAGATCTTCAGATTATGATTATTGATGAAATATCCATGGTTGATCATAACATTCTGTGTTATATCCATGGACGTTTGCGTCAAATCAAATAAACGCGTGATCAGAAAATGTTAGGAAATATTAGTATTTTGGCTGTTGGTGATTTTTATCAGTTGCCTCCTGTAAAAGTGAAAGCACTGTATCAAACATCAGTTAGCGTAGATTTATGGAACGATTACTTTGAGAAAGTTAAATTAAAAGAAATTATGAGACACAAAGAAGATATACAATTTGCAGAAATGTTAAATAGGCTACGTGTGAGAACTAAACAACACAAATCCTGGATGAAGATGTTGCAAAGCTAAGATCACGAGAAACTGGAGAGGATTGGGAGGATGCATTACATATATTTCCTTGTAACAAAGAAGTTAATGAATACAATATGAAAACGTTGTTTGCAAAGTGCAGTGATTGTACGTCTATTGTAGCAAATGATTTTCAGAGGAATTCTGGTAAATCTAAAAGGACAACACAAGTGAAAAAGACACAGAAGTCGCTGCACAGCACACTGCCTGAAAATGTGAATAAAGAGATAGTCAGACGACAGTTCCCCCTAAAATTAATGATTCCCAGTCAATTATTGCTTGTGCATGCGTCAAGCAATTGGTGGGGTTGCTGGCAGATGAAGGGCAAACCAACCTCATATTATACGACAGGATGCGAAGACCAAGACACCTTGCGTACACTGTCCTCTGAAGTTTACAGCTTTTGAACAGTAGTTACATGTAGCTGTAAGCTAGTGTGCAACACTACCCAGAAGCGGTAGTACTATATACTGGAAAACACCGGAATAGACCGGAAAACACCGAAAACATACTAAATACCGGAAAACATACTAAATACCGGAAAACACAGAAAAAAAATATACTAAATACCGAAAAACACCGGAAAACATACTAAATAACGGGTGATACTATATACCGGAAAACACCGGAAAACATACTAAATACCGGAAAACATACTAAATACCGCAAAACATACAAGAATTTTGGTTCCCCCTTCCACGCCCCGCCTACGCGCTGTACCCACTACCGATATAGGGCGCCATTCACACTTCGACCTATCGAATTTCACAGACTTAAAGAACCTAGGTTATTTATGTCTGTGCCCTCTATCGGCAGTGGGTACAGGGCGTAGGCGGGGCGTGGAAGGGGGAACAAAAATTCAGTCTTGGGACAAGACTAACAAGACACTGGAAAACACCGTTTGACCTACGATTTATTCCTTAGACTGGTTCCCGTCCACATATTCCACATAGGAGAATATAAGGACAGGTAAAGGGCGCTTCAAAATATTAAAGTACTAAAATGTAATGTTTAATTTTGTTTCAGAGCTTACAGTTACTGCATGTTGCCTGCTCATTCCATTGTTGATGGCCGAAAAGATCCAACTATAGATGTCATTAACAAGGTAACTTAATTGTCCAATGTAATTTCAAGGCTCATGGCTGTGCTGCCCGATGCATCGTAGCTGGTGGTAGAAGGGGTTGCAGTAATAGATTATTTAACTGTTCAGTACTATTATTTAACTGTTCAATACTAGAAAACTAGAATAACAAATTACCTTTCAATTAATATACCCAGCACGACGTGTGATAAAAGTACATCACCCCAAACCTTTTGTTAAAACACCAAAATTCATCTGATGTTTGAGACAAATGGGGTATTAAAGGAAGCCGAAGGGGTAACCCTTTGTCACATATTTTGCTGCACAATGCTTCCCTAATTTATAGAGCAACTATTAAAGCTTTGTGTGAAAATGAAATAAAGCTGAAAATAGTATACAAATATTGACTGCTCACGAGGGTGATGGTGCAAACTATCGTCCTGAGGTGACCTTGAGATGGTATGCCTGCTATTTTCCCGAGGCCGCAGGCCGAGAGTAAATAACAGGCATGCCGTCTCAAGATCACCTGGGGGCGGTATAGTTTGCACCATCACCCAAATATAGAGCAATCAATGTACCTCATACATTGATTTTTTGTGTCAAATGCACATTGTCTGCGTGAAGTTGTTTTACGCAAACGCCCGCATACTGGCACATGCATGCGTGATATTCTGTACGCCTTGGGGAATAGTACTTTAAAACGTATTATCCTTTGACCTTGATGCAAAAGGTCAAACATTAGTTGCCCACGGAAAAGGTTGAATTAATACATGTCGCGTGATCTGCTTTTAACCAATCGATGAACGAGAATCGTTGTATGAGGTATATAATATTTAATATTTTAGTTAACTGATTCTTGCTACTATTGTTTACTTACATTTGAACAGGAGCCTATAGTTCCAACCCCTACACTGGTCATCAAGGGAAACCCCTTCACCACAGTGGACCTTGCCATCATAATCGATGGAACAGTTCTGTGCACCACCAGCATATACCATTGGGCGTTTCCGCAACTTTTGCAGCTTTTTATGTGTATGGTGTAGAATATCCTCGGCAGGGTAAAAACACACTCCTTTTTTACCAGCAGTACCTTGCACGTCTCAACCAAAACTAGTCCTTGCCTGCCAAGGTACAGCATTTTATAAATGCAATTCTTATTATATACCTCATATATTGAGTCTCGTTCACTTATTGGTTAAAAGCAGATCACCTGACATGGATTACATTTTTGTGTACATATACATGTACATGTACATCTATCAAAGATGGGGATTCGATGTTGTGCTCCATTGTGAATATTCCTTCGACATCACAGGGTTCTTCCTCTTAACAGTAATGTCACCAAATCCTTCAATTTGTTCAAAATTGTCATAAAGGACCAAGGGGTTAAGAGGCATATAAAATCCTCAGACATTGGCAACTTTCCAAGGTAATTTCTACGCTCATTAAAATTCCTAAACACAAAAGAGATTCCAGGCGTAATGCAGACATTCCAGGCGGTATCTGGGCACCGCCAGGAATTTCCATTGTGTTTTGATATTTTATTGAGCGTGGATTTTCCGCTTGTTATGGTCGCAAAAAGAAAACTAGCCAGCGCGACTTAATACCCTTTTTTGCAGAGCGGGTCACATAAAGCACTTACAGACCAAACAATTTCAAGTTTTCTACCACAGCATCATGTTTATATTGTGTAAGTTTGTAAATCTGTGAAAATTTCTTATTCCCAGATTCCCAATAGTGTACTGTGCTTTAAGTTTTATTAATCAGATCTTGTGATTATTTAAAGCTTTTGAAGTGCTGGGTATAGTCAAATGAGAATGTCATTGACAAATCAAAATGTTTAATGTTAATTTTGAATTATTTGCTTCATTACAGGTGGAAAATCATGTAGATAGCAATGAATAAACAACCTTTATAGAACTGAACCTGTATGCTGCTCATTTGCCTTTCAATTGTCCTCCATCCAGTAATACTCATGGTATATCCACTTTGCACAACTGCTTTATGTTTGTATTTTAAATTTCTCTGGCTGGCTTGACTAGTTTAAGGCTGGACTAGTTTAAGGCTAGTAACACAGGATCGACTAGTTTGGGTACGTTAGTCTAGTCAGCTAGACTAATGTTGCGTTAGTCAAGCCGGCTGGACTAACAGTATGTTAGTCCAGATGGGCACCGTCTGGACTATCTTAAAGCTAGTCAATAACTAGTCGAGCGACTAACCCGGCGCTAGTCCAGCTAAACTGACTAATTTAAAGCTAGTCAATAACTAGTCGAGCGACTAACCTAGCGCGAGTCGAGCTACAGTTACTAACTTATCAGCTAGTCCAGATGGACACCATCTGGACTAGCTTTAAATTAGTCAGGATGACCAATTTAGGTTTTCAGTGTACCACCAGCTACGATGCATCGGGCAGCACAGCCATGAGCCTTGAAATTACATTGGACAATTAAGTTACCTTGTTAATGACATCTATAGTTGGATCTTTTCGGCAATCAACAATGGAATGAGCAGGCAACATGCAGTAACTGTAAGCTCTGAAACAAAATTAAACATTACATTTTAGTACTTTAATATTTAAGCGCAATATTTGATCTTCTTCTCTTTGGTATCCCACTTTTTTGTCCTCTCCCCTTCACATTTTTGCCCGTCTTCAAAAAGCAATGATAAACGCCCAGTGTTTTTAATTCAACAAATTATTTGCACTTTTTTCTGAAAGTGGTGGATTTTTAACCTTTGGCTGCAAGGTTGCAGTTGTATGCTTTAATGAGATTTTAAATGTCTAAGGCCTGCGTCAAACGTCGTGCTTCTGCCGTGTCGAATGCAATTCATTTAGATGCGGCAAAAGCGCGACGGTGTTTGCACTTGCGTCAAACGTCGAATTTAATTGCAAAATGACAGTCGTATTTAATTGTGTATGTATATGTATGCCCGGCCAATTCCATGAAAAAGATCATGCAATTTAAACATTCAACTTATTTGATTTCATTTGAAAACGAAATAAAACACCTTACATTCAAAAAGAGTCATTCGATTCCATTAGTTTAGCATTTACTCAACCAATAAAATATAAGTAGGAATATATTTGAATATATTTAACGAACGTTTTCGACAGGTTTTCATTCAAAATTAGTTTTTGTGGTAGGTCTTTGCGTTTTCGGAATCGTAAAGTACTGCAATATTCTAAGGATCAGTACATGTACATCTCTCCTCCAAGTCGATATTGAACATAAAATATGCATAGAAAAGGAAATAATGCACATGCATACAGAAAATGAAAAGGTGAACCTTTTCCCTGTGCTTTAGCAATGGACGTATCAGATTACCAGCCAATGTTTAGACACGTTGAGTATAGGCCTGGTCTATTGACAAACTATAATTCACAGAAACATTTTGTTGCAATCAAAGAAAATTATGCAAAGTAATCAAATAGGTCAAATTTGCATTTATATTTACGGGCTCAAATGTTGAAACTGATTAAAAAAATCTTTAAATCTTTAAAAAAAATTAAAGATATATATATGGTACAGTACAGTCTAGATAGACCTGAATGCCTTTAAAAGGGAATTAATGTAAATGAAAAGGAAAGTGCATGCACAAAAACGAAATTGGGTGCATTGAACCTTGACTCTCACTGAACGCGAAATTTAAAAAAGGTGAATTTGAAAACATGTTAATGGCTCAAGATTTATTTCTGTCACAAAATCCACACCCCAGCGAGCATGAAAAACTGAACGAAAGCATTACTTTTGTGTGTGCATGTTTCAACTTTCCTCAAAAAAGCTGTTTAGATCAAGTAAATTCACTGCACAAACATTTCCCAATGGATAATTTTTTCAGCCGACAAAACGCTTTCGACTGTCCGAAAGCCACACCGCGGCACTCTGCGCTGGCGCTTCTGACATAAAATGCGCTGCGCGCTGCGCCGTCGCCATTTTGGATGTGTGGGGCTGTTTGTTTGTTTGCTGTTTTAATCCTCGAGTATGTGCTTGCGCATGCGCATTCCAACTTCGTCAAGCCGAAGTACGAATTTATTTTGATTCGACACGACGATAGCACGACGTTTGACGCAACGTCGTGCAACTGCCGTGTAGCACGGCAGAGGCTGTCGTGTAGCACGGCAGAGTCGAACTTAATAAAAACATTTGCGTCAAACGTCGTGCTCTTGCCGCGCTCTTGTCGCATTTAATTGAACATTTTCTAAGTTATTGAGTTCGACACGGCAGAAGCACGACGTTTGACGCAGGCCTAAGGCCCGCTTCAAACGTCGCGCTTATATATGCCTTGTCGAAATGAATTGAACGTTGGTACGACGTTAGCACAGCAGTGGCTTCAAACGTCGAACTTAATTGCAAACTCCCAGTCGAGCTTAAATACATCCAACATGGCGGATGAGTATTGTGCACGTCATGGACGTTGTGCACGTGCGTTTTCCATTCTGTCCATTGTACGTCGCCATTTTATTATTTTGATGCACTTGTTTGTTGGTTATTTCTTTACTCACATACGCGCTGTAAGCATGCGCATTCCTAGTCGGAACAAAATTGCGGACCAACTTCGAACTGGAATTAAATTCGACACGGCAGAAGCCCGACGTTTGAAGCCAAGCCGTGCTTGTGCCGCACTAAATTGAGTTAGCACGGCAGACCCTGTCGAGCTAAAATCTTCTGCCGTGTAGAACTCATTTTGCCGAGCCAAATGGCTTCAAACGTCGTGCTTGTGCCGTGTCGAAATTAACAAATGAAGTTAAATTTAATTCGACATGGCATAAGCGCGACGTTTGAAGCGGGCCTTAGCCTTTCAATAACTTGACAATGTGCGAGTAACCTTCTAAACGCCTATCATGTTGTAAAACAAAAGCAAATACAAAATTAATACTGCTCTTGCTTATCGTTGGCGTTTCTAGTTTAAGTATATTTTTGCAGGCACTGCATAACGGTTTCTGCCTACTTTATGATTCCTGACCGCCACTGGCGACTGTCTTCTGTAGGCACTCGTAAATGTCCTTTCCGTAGCTGCACTGCAATTCTTTTAGCAGCTGCAAAGAAAATATCAAAAATAAAACATTACTCACAGAAAAACTAATTAATGAGTGTGGATTTTCTACTGGCATGGCCCATTTATCACAGTTTTTATAACGACAAACATGCATTTTAAAAAAACTAATACTAACTGAATTTAGAGCAGGCCTAAAAATAAAAAAAATAAAAAATAAAGCCTATGGCTATGATTATCTGTATCACTATTTTCCCAACATAACCGTGACAACAGCCTGAACAGGCCTAGGTCCTAAATATACGGCACATGTAGTTGTAGGCCTATGTTTTTACAACTCGGTGACAAGCACTTCCCAGGGCCCACTGCACTACAGCATTTTCGTTTTATAATGTACATGCTGAACAATAAACCTTATCGACGTTCTCAATGCATTATGGGATTGGATGACAAAATTGCCCGGCCAAATGTGCATAAACCTATGAGGCGGACGCCAACTCGGCAACTTTTTTACTCATTTTCACGAAAACCAAAAAGAGTTCAAGAATCAACCTCCCACCACTTTATCTTTGACACATATCAAACATTCTGACAAACATGTCCCGAAACAGAAATGTTGCAAATGCGAGAAATCATCGGGGATTCCCTTTGTAGCGGAGGAGTCCGAGTACCGCGCCCGCGGCTCGGTATGCGCTATATCGAGCTGCGAGCGAGGTACTCGGACTCTACCGCTACGAAGGGGATCCCCGATGATTTATCGCATTTGCAACATTTCTGTTTTGGGACATGTTTGTCAGAATGTTTGATATGTGTCAAAGTTAAAAGTGGTGGGAGGCAATTGATTCTTGAACTCTTGTTGGTTTTCGTGAAAATGAGTAAAAAATTGATGAGTTGGCGTCCGCCTCATACAGTCGTAGGTTTATGCACATTTGGCCGGGCAATTTTGTCATCCAATCCCATAATGCATTGAGAATGTCGATAAGGTAATCAATGTACATCATTCAGACCTAGCAAAAACCTCAGTAACCTTCACACTACATCAAGCACACGTACATTATACATGTACACCATGTACATAGTACATGTAGGCCTACACGGTACCCCATAGAAAATTCAGCCGGGATTCCGGGCGGGATCCCGGCGGGATTTCAACTGGGATCCCGCCGGGATCCCGCCGGGAAAAACTTGCGGAAAAATTTGGCGGGATTTACCGGGATCCCGGTTAACCGGGATTCCAGTCGGGATCCCACCCGGGATCCCGGTAAGTCCCGGCGGGATTCTACTGGGATCCCGGCGGGATTCCACCGGGATCTCGGCGGGATTCCACCGGGATCTCGGCGGGATTCTACCGGGATCCCGGCGGGATTCCACCGGGATCCCGGCGGGATTCTACCGGGATCCCGGCGGGATTCCACCAGGTTCCCGGCGGGATTCCACCAGGTTCCCAGTAAATCTGACCACGATCCCAGCAGGATTTTCCCGGGATATACCAGTACGTGTACATAACAAATTAACATGTAGGCCTACATGTCATCTGGGTGAAAAGAAGTGAGTTGGGGGGCACGAACGTATGATAATCAACAACAGGTCCAGCTATACCGCAGCTACAAGCTACGAGTCTTGGTATGCAGAAACATCTCTGCAGAAACTAGCTACCCGCCCCCTGGCCAACCAAGCCAAAACGCATACGTCTAGCCGATGTTAAGGTAGCCTCCTTGCATATGTGCGCAAGTACAGTACGCGGCCCAGCCGCGAACGGCGAAATCAATCAAAAGGTAATGATGAAAACTACGTCTCAAAAACAGCAACAACAGCAAGACAACTTGACTTCAACTCGTGATAGCCATCAGGCTCCGAGCAGTTCCATGATGACGAACAAGCACCAGATCATGTTGGGGTGTATAAACGTCACGACAGCCAGAGAGGACGACAAATTGGTGCAATGCGGTATAGCATGCAAAAAACTGGGCCACACGATGAGCTTCTTAACGGAAACGCACAAGACTGGAAACGGCCGAATCGACGAATGGCCGAAGGAAGCAGAGTTGGATGGTTGGACTTTCGAGTTTTCAGGAATGAAGAGAAAAGCCGCTGCCGGAGTGGGCATACTCTGCGGGCCAGACGCCGAAATGATTCAACCGACCACCATGGTTATTGAGGGTAGGATAATACACACGCAAGTGAAGATTCGTGGTGTGAAATTTAATACCTGGTGCGTGTATGCACCGACAAACCAGCAATCGGACGCCACCAAGTCAACTTTTTTCTGCGCACTTCGTCGGAGCGTACGCGAGATGAGAAAAAAATATCCACAATGGAAGGTCCTAATTTCAGGCGATTTCAACAGCACATTAGGCCCTGATGCACCACCATCCAAGTTCGTCGGCAATAACCACAAAGGCGAGTACCCCACCACCGATATGGGCTACAGAATGTGTGAGTTTCTAACAGATGAGGGCTTGTACGCGCTGAACACCCTGTTCCAGTCCAAGCCGAACCACCGTGTGACATGGAAACTTGGACGTACAGCCAAGAGACTCGACTACTTCGTCAGTGACTATTTCATAAAGCAGTGTACGCAAAATTGCCGAGCATACCCAGCGCAGAGCGATCAGTACGAATCGAATCATCGTCTTCTGGTATGCCACCTCCGCGTACCGTCGAGATCACAACGAACACGCATGTTCAAGCGCAGGGAGCCAAAACCCAAGCCGGAGTTCCAGCACCTACGCGACGACGACAAGATTCGGCAACTCTACAGCGATGCGCTTGATCGAGAGCTAGAAAGTTTTGATCCTGACGACGAAATGGACGTCGAGCATCTCAATAAACGGATTATCAAAGGCGTGCAAGCCGCGACCATCGCTTCGATCCCGACGGCGGTAAAAACTTCGGAACCGTAGGCGACAGCGGAATGGAGGGATCTCGTAGGGCGAGTCGCCACAGAGACTAATCGAAAAGTACGCAGAAAACTGGCCAAAAATTTAAGAAAGGTACGAATTCGGCTGAAAACAGATTACCATCGAAAACGTGCTGCCAAAATTAATCTAGCAGCAGAAAATAGAAAAGTCGAGGAGGAATACCGACTTTTAAGGGAGGAAAAAATGCTGAAGACCAACTCAAAATCTCTGTGCCCACCCGAAACACTAAAAGTGCATTTCATGAACCATTTCAAGGCCCGACCAACGCCAACGGCGCCGCAACTTGACCACCTAGGCCAGCACCAGTACTGATACCAGACAATACGATTCCTGACATCAACGACGAATGCCCAGACCTAGCCGAAGTGCAATCAGCCATGAAAATGCTGAAGAATGGACGTTGCAGAGGGAATGACGGTGTAAGTGGAGAGCAATTGAAATATTGCGAGAACTTGAAACTGCAACAGTACGTGCATGCGCTTACAAGTAGAGTTTGGGAGCACTGCGAATGCCCGGACGACTGGAAAACTAGCCGCCTGCTCCCGCTGTGGAAGGGGAAAGGCAGCACCGCGGATGCCACCAAGTATAGAGGTCTGATGATCAACTCGACCGTTCAAAAGGTTATCCTGACGATTCTTCTCTGTAGGACTCAGGAAAATTATGAGGCGGCCCTGCTTCCATCGCAGTGGGGCTTCAGACGGGGTCGGGGAACGACGGATGGGATTTTCTTGGCACGTCAGATTGTGAGTAAAGTGAAAACTCCCATATGGGGATGTTTCATAGATCTAAGAGCAGCCTACGACCACTTGCACAGAGGGACACTGTGGCGAATCCTACGGCTCCGGATGCAGTCAACCAAGATAGTTGACATACTGGAGGCGATGTATAATGAAACGTGTGCACGACTCGATGGTGTTGACTCACCTGTACCCGTTGAAATTGGCGTCCGCCAAGGAGGGCCAGAGTCCTGCATATGTTTTAATTACATGTTAGATGTCGTGATACGTATTGCACTGGCGCAGATTGAGGCCGACTTCCCTGGCGCTGGCATCCGACACAAGTACGACGTCAAAAATGAGTGCACCGACAGAGCGCAGCGAGCCGACCACGCATCGCGAGGGACATCAACGAGTACGATAATCATGTACGCCGATGATATCCTACTGTTGGGCCGTACACGTGATGAGATCGGGGGCATGATGGCGATCATCTTGGAGACGTTCACCGCGTTTGGGCTGACTCTGGCAGACGACAAAACGGTCACTATGAGTTGGAATACGCCGGAAGCAACGCGTGAACAGGCGACCTTAATCAAGTTGGGTGAGGCCGACCTCCAAAATGTCCGACAGTTCAAGTACTTGGGGCATTGGTTGACCGACGACAAGCGGAAACCTCAATTTATATCACAGCAAATAGGCCAAGCCTGGGCGAAGTGGGCTGAAATCAAACACGTTCTCAAGGATAAGGAAGTAGCATTATTGATCCGAGTGAGGATGTTGGAATCTACGATCAGAACGCGGTTGACGTACGCAGTACAGTCCATGAAGCTCAGTCGGGGTGAGCGAAACAAACTAGACTCAATATGGGTCCGGTTCTGCAGAAAGCTGCTGAAAGGAGGGTTCAAGCGAAAAAAGCTGCCGAAGAAGAAGCGGGGGAAAAAGAATCAGCAGAAAAGGAAAAAGAATCAGCCTGATACCGACACTGATGCCAGCGTGGCTGAGGAGGACGAAGATGTAGACTGGGGTTACTGCCTGACAAACGCCCAAGTACTGAAAATATGCAGAACGACGCCCATCAGCGAATTTTGCCAACGCCAACACATCAAATATACCGCCCATGTAGCACGCATGCCCAATTCAAGCGAACTCAAAAAGTGGCTATTCACAGACTCTGAGCACAGCAGGTCACGAAATCAGTGGAGAGAGCTAAGTCGAGAGCTCGATATGGATGAAGGACAGTTGAGACGTATGCTCTATCGCAAGAATGAGCTAAATGCGTGGCTCAGAAGCCGCGAAACCCCATAAGCGCACAGTACGCTTTCGCGGGTCAACACTAATGATGATGATGATGAGTTATAATTTTAAAAGACAGGCAATTCTTTTGATACATACATGTATTTGCCAATTTTAGATCAAATTAAACTTGCGTACAAAAAATAAATACTAGACTAGCTGACTTCCAAGTAATCCAAGTGTTTTCTCACGACGAGTCCTCGAGGCTCAAAACTCTTGAGGCTGCATGGAGCAATTTCCTTGGCACACTTAATTGTTTACATGTACTGAATTGACCAGAATATTTTTTGCCTTAAAAGTTAAAATGACTGTTAAAAAAAAAGTCACATTTTTAGGAAGTTAGTTTATGTAGGCCTAAATGTTAATTTAGATGTAAATCAATTTTTAAGAAAATCTGAAACAATGTTTGAGCCTTAACTAGCTTTCATTCTACAATAAGTTGTACAATACAAAGCCAATTTTGTCAACTTCTCCATTATTTCCTTTCTAAGTTATTATTTTCACATCAAATCTGCAAAACTGATAATTAGGTAATTTTAAGAGAAATATAAGGCTATATAAACAATTCTCACAATTCCAATAGTTTGATATAGATATATATAGGCCTACTACAATATTTTTGTGCCAGTCCAGCATGCACATACACAAATGCACATACTTTTACTAGTGTACATTGTGTATGCAAAGGCATTATCAACAAGCCAACTGATTTTGCAAATTTGCTACACAAGAAACAAAGGATTTCCAGGATGCAGTTTGAGCAAACAGCCACAAAATTCACTCCATAATTTCAGTTTTGTGCAATTATCACAAATATTACCTACACATGTATATTATACAGTAAGAATGATTTTCAGATGACAGACTTCAGCCATGCTTCAGCAAAATTTGAATGTCACATTTCTAAACCAACATGGAGTACACTAGTCTGGTTCTGGCTGTAAGCATGTATTAAATAGGGCACCAGACATCAATAGACTGGTTCTCAGTCTTTTCAAAACTATACAATAGACTGGTTCTCAGTCTTTTCAAAACTATAACCAGGCCAGGATAACAGGTGTATGAATCACTATGAACATCTTCTAGGGAATATTGCAACTTTCCCTCAAAGATAGGTGTAAATTTAATCCCTGTGTTACCTAGTGGAGTGGAAAACCCCTCACACAAGATTCCATTGTGTATATAGGGTCCCTTAAACATATAGGCTTAATTCTTCTCTCGTGAACTATAGTTACATGTACATAGCCATGTTTCAGGGGCTATATTAAAAATACTGTACACAATGTAATTTTGTTTAAAAGGGATTACATGCACCTATTTGAAGGAAAAAGTTTCAATTCAATGCAATTTAAGGGGTAAATACTTTTTCGCCACTACAGTTGCTATCCCGGTAAGGAACCGGAATCCCGGTTGGCATCCCGGTAAGGAACCGGGATCCCGGTTGGCATCCCGGTATGGAACCGGGATCCCGGTTGGCATCCCGGTAAGGAACCGGGATCCCGGTTGGCATCCCGGTATGGAACCGGGATCCCGGTTGGCACCCCGGTATGGAACCGGGATCCCGGTTGGCATCCCGGTATGGAACCGGGATCCCGGTTGGCATCCCGGTATGGAACCGGGATCCAGGTTGGCATCCCGGTAAGGAACCGGGATCCCGGTTGGCATCCCGGTAAGGAACCGGGATCCAGGTTGGCATCCCGGTAAGGAACCGGGATCCCGTCGGGATTTCTCAATCCCGGCGGGATCCTGGCGGGATCCCGGCGGGATCCCGGTCTTATTTTCTATAGGGTAGGGCTAGGTTAGACTGGTTCCCGTCCACATATTCCACACAGGAGAATATAAAGGACAGGTAAAGGGCGCTTCATCTATTATTATTGATCTGTAATTGGTCGTCTTTGCGCGTGCGCATTGTGTTTTTTATATTTAAAAATTGGCCAAGCCCTTTGCTTTATTTACATAATTGGATATGTTCGACACGCACGGCTAAGTTACAAATGTTACTGCAAAATCTGCGCACTTACTACAAAATAAAATAATAATAATAACCACGTGACGGGCAGAATTCTGCCCGTCATCGCTGCCCTTTACCGATCCCTATATTTTCGCAATAAGCGAACCAATCTATAGGGATCGGGAACCAATCTAGGTAGGCTACATCATATCATGTATCGATACATCATTACATGCACAAATAAGGCATAGTTCGCCATGCACAACTCGACCACGTCGATCGGCCGTGCATACCATATTATATGTCATGTAGGCCTATGTCAGTATAGGCATATAGTATGTAGGCTACATGTACATGTGCAGACATGAAAAACTGACTGAACACAATGATTGGTTGGCAATAAACAATAACAATGGCAATAAAAACCCACTTGAAGATGCAAATATAACACTCACTTTTTACAAATTCTCTTGCTCGAATTTTGAAGATTGGACGATCGTAGAAAAGTGCAAACACACGGGATCAGGATGTGATACGTGCGTGACACGTTGATTAGTTGGCATTCGATGTGACCTGTGACACGTTGGCGGTTAATTTAGTCTGGCTCCCCGCCTGGAAAACCTAATATCTTAGATTGGACTAGCGTGGCACCAGACTTGGTTTAAGCGGGAATTTTTAGGTACGTAAATCACAGAAACGACAGATTGATTTTGCAATTCTCTAAAAATTATGCATAAATTGAGTATTTGTTTATACAAATTTGCGACAAATATCTATACATTTTACATGTTTTCACCGTCGTCTTCTTTCTTCCACGTCATTGGTCAAATCAGGCCGCAAAGCTGTATGCCTATACTCCTTTTTATAGGTGTCATTGAGAAAGAAATTAAGCACATAAACAAAATAATTTAAGAAACAAATCCTGTTTTTAGAAAATTTCTAATTTATTTTCTAGTTTCCCATGCAGCCATTAATTATAAAGAAATATTTTCTTATGCCCTAAAAAAGTCAAGAATTGAGTTTCGTGAAATCCACGCTATATCATTATAGGCCTATATGCATCTCCGCAGCTATATATACACTACTCAAAAGAATTAAAGGAACGAGAGAACATAATGTTTTTGTCATGGTCTATATGGGCTACCGTTAGAACAAGAGCATTACAGTTATGTGAAAATCATTCAGGTGTTGTCAATTGATTCTCAAACAATACTCAACAATGTATGGCGAAATTTATTGATGTGGTAGCCTGTTAACATGACTAAAACATGAATGAACAAAAATATGGACATAATCATCTGGCAGGTTATCATGACTATCCGTACATTGTCCACGTTTTGGCAAAGTAAACGTTAATTAATCATTGTCTAGTAACTGGTATGACCTCCACGTGCTTGTATGCACTCCTGACAGCGTCGAGGCATGCTTAAAATTAACTGTCTTATTGAGTCTTGAGGAATGTTCTCTCACTCTTCAACCAAGGCCTCTCTGAGTGTCTGTACAGAGTCTGGAGCATGTTCTCGACCTGCAACACGTCTGCCAAGCATGTCCCATGCATGCTCTATAGGGTTTAGGTCAGGAGATCTTGCCGGCCAGGGCATCGTGCTGATTCCCTCATTCTCAAGAAAGTTCATGGACACTCGTGGAGTGTGTGCACGAGCGTTATCTTGCACCAGGATGAAATTTTCACCTACGGCAGTAGCATCCCTTACAAAAATCTCCCATGCCATTCCCATTGGATTTTTTCCCATGGGACACCATGGTGAATTGGCCACCATGTAGCATGGGGTATTTCCCATGGGAAGTTTCCCATGGGATTTTCCCCATGGGATTTTTCCCATGGGTATTTTCCCATGTAAATTCTAAGGCCCCCCATGGGGTTTTTCCCATGCAGCCCCCATGGGGTTTTTCCCATGCAGCCCCATGGGGTTTTTCCCATGCATCCCCATGGGGTTTTTCCCATGCAGCCCCA
This sequence comes from Henricia sp. BOLD:AAB3569, assembly GCA_037783545.1. Lineage (NCBI taxonomy): Eukaryota > Metazoa > Echinodermata > Asteroidea > Spinulosida > Echinasteridae > Henricia > Henricia sp. BOLD:AAB3569. The sequence continues at coordinate 88,527 of JBBELK010001806.1, forward strand.
TGGGTTTTTTTCCCATGCACCCCCATGGGGTTTTTTCCCATGCGCCCCCATTGGTTTTTTCCCCATGGGGTGCGTTCCCATGCGCCCCCATGGGGTGCGTTCCCATGCGCCCCCATGGGTGCGTTCCCATGCGCCCCCGTTCCCATATGGTGACTGCCCGGCCCGCTCACCCCCCTTGCGCTGCAATTGTGTTTACTCTACACAGCTGGATAAATATGCATGTTTAACAGATGCGTTTGGTGATAAACTTTACAAAAAAATTGCTTTTTTGCTCAAACTTTATATGTTTACACATGATTTTTATTGAAAGCGTATGTGCACTTAAAGTCCTACAGCTGAACACGAGCTGGTTGATGTTTTAAAAAAATATTCCATACATGTACATGAATATGGAATGATTTGTATAGGTGCAAATAAGTTATAAAAAATAATTAAAATTGTCAAGGAAATAACTTATATCGTTCTTGTTTAAAATCGTCCAACAGGAATGTGATTAAGGTATACAGTGAAACCTGCTATTAAGACCAACTTAAAAGAGGACACCCGTCATTGGTCCAAAATGTCATCAGTATGCTAATGCAATCTTTATAAAAGGCCACCTGTTTATAGTGACCATTTTGTTTCCCCCGCCCAAGAGTGGCTCTTTCGACGGTTGAAGTTTGTGTTTACTAAATCGCTAGAACTGTCGACTTACTCACTTATTTGAATAAGGTTTTCCTTGTCAATTCATGAAATAAATTTTGGGTCACTGCAGAGCAAAATATTTAGCGATGTGATATCATCTCGTTGTTTAATTTCATGAATTGTTTTATATTCAGGATTTAATTTAATCAGATCAACTCCAAACTTGGCACAGATGTATTGCGACATCTTAACTACCGTATTTTTGTTTTATGTCTTGTACTGTAGCATAAAGTGTCTATGATTGGAGCCATACACATGAACATACACAGAACCCCTAGATTTTCCTCAGTCACCGTCTTAATATCCTTCAGTTTGTCTACCATCGTCCGACTGATCTTGTTTTCTTCACGTATTCTGGAAATTAAAAAAGATAATGTATCACATGGTTATAGACTTGCAATGTTCTGAAATTTGTAGTAACCATTTGACCGGAAAAACCTTAATCAAAATGTAAGTTAGAAGTAGTTTCAACTGCCCAATGCAATGATTCTGCAATCATTTTGTAAGAAAATGCTAATAAAAGATGAATTTAATTAAATGTGTGTGCATACACATTGGTTTTTGCAAGGATGCCCTCATGTGAAACAAACGGCTTTTTACTACCATGGTTTCATGGCTCTGCACAATTTCGTGAAAGCATGGACATGGATGAGGTACAGTGTACTGAGCGGACTTATACGCAGGTTGGTTTTTATCATAATATTTATCCTTAATAAGCACACATGGAAATAAAATGCCCTTTTTAAACGTTTTCCATCTATCTTTAAGAAATTATATCTCACTGTGATATGTACCAGTATGTAAAATAGCGAAACACTTTTTATTCACCAAATGTAGATTTAAATAATAAAAAAAATCAGACAGTATACATACAAGTATAATAGTATACATGTAGATGTGTGTTGTACCCGCGTTAATGCCGAACTCAATTTTAGATTGTGTTTATGTAACTCAATATTATTGCAGGTTTAAAATGAATTAAGCTCGCGATTTACAATGTTCATCTGAGTAAACAAATACTTCAATTGTTGATTTTGGACAAGATTCTATTTTAACTCATTACTCCAAAAGTTTATCAAAAGTGTCAGTTCTACAATGAAGTGAATCAACCTGGTTCATGTACCGGTAGACACACAAAACTCCATGTGTGTATATGTACGCAACCACAGGGTTGTAAGTATTCATAAACAGTTGACTCTCCTTATTACAAACTCGGGTGAACCTAGCCAAAATGTATGATGTGCCCATAGAGTTGGATACAGAAAACTAGAGTGTGCACTGGCTATTTAAGTCACGCGTGTGGACGCGCGCATGTTCTCCCAAACAATCGTGGACGTTTTAGGGAGGTCTAACAAGGAGAACAATATCGTCCGCGATTGGCAAGCGAACGTCCGCGATTCGCTCCTGTACAAAACCAACGAGAGTAAGGAAAAATAGACTATGTCCAAACAAAAGAGGAACAAAGGGGCGTCCGCGATTGTCAGTGAGTTCACACCTATATGTGTGGGTGGCGCCATATGCATGTTTTTTTCCCACTGTGCACCCATACCGGCATATCATGTACTGCGAGTGACCACTCTAGTTTTCTATATCTAACTATATAGATGTGCCAACAATTTGTATTATGGCATGCCCGCGCGATTCATAGTATGCAATTGCACATTTTGGGTTTGGGACCAATACTTCATGATTTCTTGGATATTTTGACCAGAGTTTGTATTAAATGTGTACCGGTATACTGATGAGTGTCCACGTCTTTGAACAACACTGAATTTTAAGGTTAAACGTACCTTATTGCAGTGGTTGCCCGAGCTCCGTGTCACTGCCAGCTTCTGCCACTCCTTTTTTGAAGATACTACTGAGCTTCGTCTTGCGAAAATAGTGCATCTGATCTCGTGTCAGCCGGTTGAAGTCTGTCTTTTTGCAGTGGTTGACTGTCAGCAGTAACTTAACCAACCGCACATCCCTAAATCAAGAAAGTACAAGTAATAACAATGTTGTACATTACAAAATTGAAACTGTCCTTACAGTACATTAGCATAGTCACATGAATCCACTATAGACAAGCAAGCAACAAGTAAATGCAGCAAAAAATACTTGAAGAGACAGAGCAAGGAATAGCCTTGCTTTTATGTCAGATGAAATTCTTTTTAACTTTTATAGACTACATGTATAATAAATCAGCAGGTACAGTGTAATGGACTTGTTAATTGTGAAACATTTATAAAATTGGTTCTTAAAGGGGCTGTGTCACAGTTTGCACATGCGCCAAATCCTTTCAATTTTTGAAATATCGGTACGTGCAGGTTCAGATGAATGTAGTGCAATTTCGTACACAACGCCATTGGTTCGTGCGTAAATGTACATCGTGTACTTACCATGTTGCATTGGCAGTGTGTGTTCGTTTATGAGTGTTTACAGTGCGCATAATTCAACTACATAGTACATCATGTTGCGCGCCTTCGTTCGATTCGGCATCGCGCGCGCGCGATCCACGTCTGACAAAAAAATGGGTACAGCGGCGGCAACCACAGTGTCTTCCATTGACAGAAGAAATGCCGTAAAATCACTGTCAGTTAGCCCAACTTTTTCAAGTTTTGTTGCGCATGCGCAAACCGTGACACAGCCTTTTAATATGGTGGGTAACTTCGACATCGTGCATTGTTGTAAAGAGTCGCAATGACAACAAATGGGAACGTACATGTACCAAGTCACATTCAGCTGGCCCATTGACATTTTACTGATTGTCAGTGTCACATCTTTGCGGTGGTGGATAACACTTCTCCCTGGTGGAGATTGCGTGGTTGGAGACTTCCCTTCCGGCTGATGATCTACATTTCCTCTCTTAAAGTTCTGTAATCTGTAAGAAAGGCAAGTGTACGAAAGGAGAGCATACAATAGCATGAGAAATGTTAACTGCAAAAATAAAACATAATACTATGTCCGAAATGAGGCCGCGTCTGTAACCTTTGGCTGTAAAATACACACAAGTCTAGATGAAAAGGGATCAATCTGTCAACATATCGTCATTGTCATTGGCTACGTCATCTCGTATGTTACAATGTTAACGTTTTGGTTACATGCGTTATCAAAATCTACAGTTGTGTCGGTGGGCTGCAATATTTCTACAACAGAAAAAAATATATATATAGTGCAGGTACATGTAACAAAGTAAATACTTTCCCATAAAATTATGGCACATGCAGGATCACATGCTCATACATATTGCCATGACAAGGATTATGGAGCGAATTTCTGAATGACGTGCGCTTACTTTTAATTCAGGTGAATTTGCACACAAAAAAACCCAGGTATAAATATGGGAAGAAATATTGGAGCAAAGTCTGCTTTGACAACATTCCCACAATACAGTTCTGTCTTTGTGCAAATTCACCAAAGCGGTAATTGCGATAAGGTCTATACCGTAGAGCACTGCACTGGATTTTATAGTGTACCAATATATCCTAGTACATGTTGACATGTAGGTCAATTCCGTCCGACAGTTTGCCAACTCGACCGTTGTACCAGCTTGACCGTTGTGTGCTCAACCGAAGAAGTCAACTCGACCATTGTCCAACTCGACCGTTGTACAGCTCGACTGTCGTGCATTCTTAAACGGGAAAAGTCAACAAGTAAACATTTTTGCTAAGTTTGGCGAAGTGATAACTTCTAAAATTTCCTTGTGAATCTTTCTGCAAAACCATGGATGATGGAGAAATACTTTCTGCTAAATTTCATTCACAGTCTGAGTGCAAATATTTTGCTTTCACGTGATTTTTCACACTGGAGATTCGCGTGAAGAAAAAGGTTTTACCGCGGTGCAATACATTTTTTTCTAACTGATAAAATGATGAAGCATTATTTTTCGCTTGGCACAAAATCACGCGTTACAAGATCAGAAAAAGCTGTACGCGAAACAGTCGAGTTGGTACTGAGTTTTGTAAACTAAAAAATACCGGCACTAGTTAAAATTACCCATACAGATGTAGGCCTACCATTGTACACGTATAAACGTACCAACTCCATGAACTCCAGTCTCCAGAGTGCAGCTGCCGGTAGCACTGCCGTTTCCTGCCGTCATCATTATGATCATGCCTGGTCATGTTTCATGCATCGGGCAGGGCCCAAATATTGCCTATTTTCGCTAAATTCTTCACTAAATCCTTGGTGATAACCGACAAGCATGGCACAATATTAATGCCATTGCTGTCCAGTGATCATGAATCAGGTCGAGTTTGCTCATTGATTGATTGCTCGTTATTGTGATTTAAATTATAGGCCTACAAACGCAGCAAAAACAAATTCAAATGTGCGCCAACGTTCGTAACGTGTTGTTTGGTGTGCATGTGTGCGTCGTGGCACACGCCCAATCAGGGCGCCCAATCCCTACAAATACATTATGTTAACCGGGCCGAGGCCAGCACGTAGCATATTGGGCTATTAAGCGCGCCCAATATTTACTAACTGGTGCGCTTTAGAAAGTCATCGACATGAGACATACGTGTGTAAACCAGCCAAAACGAGCAACCATACAACGCACGTACGTAGAAAATAATATTATACTTGTTTCAAGTCCGACGTAAAATCTTGTTTGCCTGCCTTTTTTTTCATTTTGCATTACCCACTCGGTCGAGATATCCGATTTAAATGTGCCAATGATGTCTACACAATCCCTATGGTGTTCCCATGTAGTTTAAGAAGTTCCCATGGCATTCCCATGCTGTTCAGAAAATTCCCATGGTGTTCCCATATGCAGTTTAAATAATTCCCATGGTGTTTCCATGCTGTTCAGAAAATCCCCATTGTGTTCCCATGCTGTTTACACAACCCCCATGGTGTTCCCATGCTGTCTGTGTAAATACCATGGTGTTCCCATGCTGTCTGTGTAAATCCCATGGTGTTCCCATGCTGTCTGTCCAATTCCCATGGTGTTCCTATGCTGTTAAGAAAATTCCCATTGTGTTCCCATGCTGTCTGTCCAATTCCCATGGTGTTCCCATGCTGTTGAGAAAATTTCCATTGTGTTCCCATGCTGTCTGTCCAATTCCCATGGTGTTCCCATGCTGTCTGTCCAATTCCCATGGTGTTCCCGTGCTGCCCATCAAATTCCCATGGTGTTCCCATGCCGTCCATCGAATTCCCATGGAGTATCCCATTGGGATCCCTTTAACTTACGTGGTGTTTTTGATAACCCAATGGGTTTCCCATGGTGCCCCATGGGAAACCCATGGGACACCATGGGAATCCCATGGGAATAACATGGGACCTTTCTGTAAGGGATATGGCCTCACAACAGGTTCCAGTATCTCATCTCGATACCTCAAACATGTTAGTGCACCACCAGCTACCACGACGAGGTCCGTACGCCCCTCCAGGGAGATACCCGCCCACACCATAACTGATCTACCTCCAAGGTGGTCAAATTCGACAATGTTGCAGTTGAAATATCGTTCCCCCGACCGTCTCCAAACCCTTACACGTCTATCATTGGTTGAAACAGTGAACCTGCTTTCATTTGAGAACAGTACTGGTGCCCACTGGTCCATCTGCCAAAATTGATGGTTTCTAGCAAAGTCCAGCCGGGCTCTGCGGTGTACTACGGACAAAATGGGGCATGTGGCTGGTCGTCTGGCTCTCATACCATCTTCATGCAGACGATTCCTGACTGTTTGATTGGAAACACGGACATCAGTTGCCCTGTGGAAGCTTGTGGCTAAGGATCTTGCAGTAGATCGTCGATTTCGACGTGCCAGGATCCTCAGGTATCGGTCATGGGGATGGGTAGTCACACGTCTGCGACCTTGTCCTGGCCTTCTGGTGTACAGACCATCTTCCTGAAAACGTCTCCACAACCGGTTGATGACACTTACGGACACATCAAAATGTACAGCCACCGCACGCTGTGTATTGCCAAATTCAAGGAGCTGGACAGCTCTAGCAACCTCAGCTTCAGTTAACTGACGGCGAACACCAGTACTCAGTCCCAGCAGACAGACAACAAACAACAGAATTGGAAGAACCTTCATTTTGTTGCAAGAAGTGATAACAACTAGTGATGACAAGTGTACCAATACCAACACCTTATACAGGGTAAAAGAACACGCCTGTGGACACCCCGTGTCCACGTGTTAGAAGACACGCATGATTTCACCAACATTGTTGAGTATTGTTTGAGCATCAATTGACAACACCTGAATGATTTTCACATAACTTTAATGCCTCTTGTTCTAACGGTAGCCCATATAGACCATGACAAAAACATTATGTTATCTTGTTCCTTTAATTTTTTTTGAGTAGTGTATATACATGTAGCTATATAACGCAAGGCCAGTCCGACTTCAGGTTGACTAGACGCGAAGCTAGCCCATCCCTAGTCCTCCATCTTGACTAATTTTATGCTAGTCTATCCTCAAACTAGTCCAGCAGGGCAAAACACATTAGTCAGGCCAGCTGGACTAACCATTAAATAGTCCTGCAGAGTAATAACTGGTCCAGTCGGATTGACTAGTTTGAAATGAAGCGCTAAGCTAGTCAATCGGGCTTGACTAGCCAGTTCGACGAGTTTAAAGCTAGTCCACTCTGAGCCCGACTAGTTTAGGTTTTCAGTGTACCTGTTATTCCTTCTTGTAAATTGGTTTGTAATAAATGTAAATTTTTGCTTGTGTGGATAAAATAGCACAGTGTTGTGTAGAAAGATTATATAATGTGAAGATGGTGATAAGGTCCATGCCAAAAACAACAAAGGAAAATATATCTTATATTTTTTTACTTTAATTTGTTTTGTTAAAACACATGTACTTCTTGTATTATAAATGTGCTTATTACAAAAATAAATCCCAAAATTCGACCATCCTCATAGAAATAAGAGCGTTTTTTTTCTTAACCGAGCACCTGATTTGGACACTGCCGTCTGCTCGCAAGTGGTCGTGATTACCATGCACCTACCATCGCGAAACATGTACGTTGGAGTACGTTACCAGACTAGTTTCTGAGACGTCGTCGTCTGCTCGCAAGTGGTCGTATTACTACGCACCCACTATTACGAAACATACAGACTGAGGAACGTTACCAGACTAAATTTTAATTCAAAATGTTTGTCTTCAAAAACATCTTCCACTGAAAATAGACAATTGGACTTTTAATATGTTGTTTATTTAATGTTGCGGCCTAGATTCATGTTAGAATTATTTCTATTGCAATTAGTTCTAGGTCAAATCGTACATTGACTAGACTAATTGGCTTGGACTGCTCTCCGTACATGCGGTCGTTTGCATGCCATTTAACACATGTATCCCACGACGTTGACTGGTGAGTACAGTGTGACCATTCTAGGCAATGCATTGTATTAGACGGGGTGTCAGTGCATGGCGGATAGTGGTTTCAACGTTTGACGTCGTTACTTTCACGGGACATTGGACGGAAAGTACGGTAGGCGCTCTTTACCGCAATCTGTGATTTCTTACAGGTTTGCATCCTATTCAGTACGGAGACCTCCAACGGGGGTAGTTGAGAGGAGGTGGCGGATTTATTTCGCTTAATTCTATGCATTTATATTCTATGCATTATTCTGTGTTTTTCTATGTATTCTGGTTTATGCTTCCAGTATGTTCTTATATAGCTTGCTTTCTTTAACAGCGTGGGTTAAATAAGATGTGCCATCGTATTCAAGCGTTCTCCGCAGGTTTGTATACCACGTACATGTACATGTACATCAATTTGCCTTATAATGCTAACGCACACTGTTCTTTTCCAGGACAAGGCTGTGTATATGCTTAGTTATGTAAAGTTTAATTGGCTATAGCAAATTTTCTGTACCTGTAGTCGGCCGGTATATTTATTCGTGCATGTTCTGTCTGTAATTGTCTGTACGTGTGTCATCCGTTTCAAGTTCGTGCTCCCATTTGTAAGGTGCTAGTATATGTGCTTTCAGTAACTTATTTTTGCTTGCTTTAATTTGCAGCGTAGAATGAAGAAGATGTGCACTATTCAAGCGTTACCCACAGGTTTGTACAGGTATACCACGTACATGTAATTTTGCCTCCATAATGCTAGCATTCACTGTTCTTTACCATGGCAAGGCTTGGCGTATGCAAACGAATTGCATTATTGATTTCAATTGCATTCATATTTATGTACATGTGCATTCATATTTTTTGTACATAGGCGATAGCAACAATTTTGTTTTCTTGTTTGTATCACCTATAGTGGACTTACTAGGATTCTCCGGTTATGCACGAACTTACAAATGTGGCTGTCATTTACTGCGCGGTTTCGTTGTTTGTTTAAAATAATAATAATAATAATAATAATAATAATAATAATAATAATAATAATAATAATAAGTCGCGAGCACCGTCTGTACATCGGCTCCAGGAAAAAGCCTCCAAAATCCGTGCTTTGGGATCGATTCTGATTGTTTTTGTGCTGAGGGTACGTTCTGTTTTAGTTTTGGTTGACTATTTGCCTTTTTTCGAGCGAAGTAATCGTCGCTAAAGGGACATATTTTAGGTGGAAGTTTTCAGGGGCAGGCTTGGCGAAATCACGCCGACGCCATCTTTGCCCGTCACGCTGCAGTAAACAACATGGAGTACAAACTGTACAGACATGAATTGAGACGAGAGAACACAATTCGGTTCCGCCCAAGAGATTTTGCAGTAACGCCACACGAGGTCTATCTCGCAACGAACAAAGAGCTGGGCACTGAAGGGAGAACAAAATGCATAGCTGAGTTAGCCACAGGGTGGTACAATGTCACGCTTGATAGTGAGGTCAGCTGTGAAAGAATCGCGGCCAGTGGGATTAAAACCGGCGGTATTGTAATTCCATGTGAAAGAGTGAACGTGCAGAACTCGGCAGTAGTATATGTAATGGCACCGTATGAAATGGCCGATCAGACTGTAATGGCAGCATTGTCGCAGTACGGTACAGTAGCTAACATACGCCATCAAACGCACGCTTTCGATGATACGGTGGAGACTGGCGTCCGGAGTCTACTTGTCAAAAACATCAAAAAGTTAATTCCCAGCTTTGTTAGAGTTGGGAATTTTAATTTACCCGTGAGGCATAAAGGACAGATAAAGACGTGCAGACTTTGCAGTAGACCGGGGCACCTGGCGCGGGATTGTGATTCGAGAGGGAAGTGTTTCAGATGCGGACAGCGCGGCCATAGAGCGGATGAACATGCAAGATACGAAAACGCGCAGCAAACCAAGAAGACATTCAACTACGACACGTCAGAAGAAGAAGAAGAAGACGACAGCGACATTGCAGACACAGATGAAGGATCAGAGGTAGATGTGGAAGGAATAGACGAGGATGACGACCAAAAACAAGAAGGAGTTCCACACCGAGAAGAGGCTGCGAAAGACAAGGACAAGACACGGGACAACAATGCACAAACAAAGGAGAGTGAAAAGAAAGAAGAGGAGACGGCGGGACGAGACGAAAAGAAGAGACACGAAGGGGCTTCACAGAGTGATTTTGAGGATGCGGAAGAAGAAGAAAAGACGCGGGATAACAATGCACAAACAAAGAAGAGTGAAATGGTGGGAGAGAAGACAAAGGGACGAGCAAAAAAGAAACAAGCGAATCCACACAAAGGGACAACAAGCCAGAGCAACTCCGCGTCACAAGAACGAGGGAATCGAGACCAGGAAGGAACCAAAACGAACACAGCCGAGGAAAATCGAAACGACACGAGACCTAGCGATAATAATAATAATAAGGAGGACAAAGGAGAACCCACGGGAAATAGTACGGAGGACCAACCCAGCACATCCAAAGGAACCAAGAGTTGGGCACAGGTTGTCGATGAGAACCGCACAAACACACAAACGCAAAAGAACGCAAATGAACAAACGAAAGTCCCTAACACAGGGGAAGGAGAAACCATGGACTCACAGGAACCAGATCCCGACTACGTGCCATATTTTAGACGGGGTTCTATACACTATAGGAAGAAGAGGGGGTCGGGATCCCAGACTCTTACCAGCAGACGAGTTCAACCATATATAGGACGCGGTCGCGGTGCACGTCAACGCGAAAATACAAACTAATTTGTGTTTCCTTTGAATTTAACTCATGAGGGGTATTGTAATCTTACTTTTTGTGATGCTAAAATTAGCAACTCTTAACGTCAATGGGCTTAGAGACGACAAGAAAAGGGACATTCTTTTTAATCACTTAAGGAGAGAAAAATTTAACATTGTTTGTCTCCAAGAAACTCACAGCATTGTTGGGGATGAAAAAATATGGAGGAAGCAGTGGGGAGGAGAAATCGTATTCAGTCATGGGGAAAGGAACTCAAAAGGAGTTGCTATTTTAGCATCACAAAAGAGTGGAATTAAATTTCTTAATCAAAAAAGTGATGGTGATGGTCGTATTGTCATGGCGGATGTTGTCTGGGATAACATCACTCTTAGTTTTGGATGTGTGTATGCTCCTAATATTATGACGGTTAGGAAACAATTATTTAAATCTCTGTCGAACTTTTTAGAGGTAAAGGGTAATTGGATTATTAACGGTGACTTCAATTGCCAACTTGATAACAATCATCATTATGATAATAGCACGAGGGAACTTCGGAATTTTATCTTTGATAACGATATGTTAGATGTATGGAGAAGACTATATCCGAATCAAGACGGTTTTACCTTTTATCACAATGCCACTAAAAAATGCAGCAGAATTGATTATGCTTTAATTTCTAGGAACCTCTTCTCTTATGTTTCATATGCAAATGTGATTGCTGTGGGTTTTGCCGACCATTTTGCTTTAAGTTATCGTATAACTAGTAATGAGGTTGCACGGGGACCTGGGCGGTGGGTTTTGAGTAATGATATTTTGGATGACGATGATTGCCAGAGTCGTGTTAAGATCTTTTGGGATTTTTGGAAAACAAAAAAAGGTCGTTATGCGCATGTCCGAGGTTGGTGGGATATGGGAAAGGCCAAAGTTAAGGAAATCCTGAGAGAGTACAGTAGCGAAAAATATTATAAAACCGGTAAATATAAGGCTCTTTTACAAAAACAATTGCAGACTATGTTACAAGCCGGTACTACTAATCCAGAGGCTATCAAGGAAGTTCAGAAAAAAATAAAAGCTGAGGAAGTTAAAGATTGGGAAAAATCCAGGATCAGGATGCATACCAAAAAAATGACAGGCGAAAAGCCGACCAAGTTTTTTCTTACTATGGAGTATATTAGAAGTAATGATAATGTTCTCAAAAACATCGAAGATAAAAATGGTAAAATCTGTGGCGACCCCATTTCTCTATGTAAATGTGTTAACGATTTTTATAAAGAGCTCTATACGTCACAGAATTTAAAGGAAGATGATTTTCAGAATATATTGAATGAAATTAAAGGTACATTTTTCGAGGAGGATATTATGCAAAGTATGGAGGAGGATTTTAATGAAGAAGAAATTTACCAAGCTATTTGTCAAATGAATAAGGGAAAGTCACCTGGTCTAGACGGGATTACTTTGGAATTCTATCAGCAGTTTTGGCATATTATAAAAGATGATTTTCTTAAGTTAGTTAATGAATGTAAAACGAGTGGAGTACTCCCTGATTCAATGTATGTTGCTCTCATATGACTGATTTATAAGAATAGAGGTGAAAGGAGCAATTTAAAAAATTGGAGACCTATCAGTCTATTAAACACCGACTATAAAATAATATCAAAAGTTATCACTAATCGTTTAAAAAAACTTATGCCAATGATAATCGGGGAGGAGCAAACTTGTGGGGTTCAAGGGAGAAATATTAAAGACAATCTGATGATTTTGAGGGACGCTATTTTCTATGTTAACGGTGAAAACAAAAAAGGTGCTCTACTTAGCGTAGACCAAGAGAAGGCCTTCGATAGAATTGAATGGACTTACATGTTTAGTGTTATGGTAAAAATGGGAATTCCTCATAATTTAATTAAATGGGTTAAGATATTATATAATGATCCTGTTAGTTCAGTTATAGTAAACAATTTCGTTACAGAACCCTTTAAAGTATATAGAGGCATAAGACAAGGCTGCCCTCTATCGCCCTTACTATACACGATTTGCGCTGAAGGACTGGCATGTTTAATTAGGAATAATAAGATAATGAGAGGGATACACTTACCAAATGGCGACACTTTAAAGCTTGTTCAACATGCTGACGATGCGACGATTTTTGTTAGTGCGAACGAAGAATTTGAAGCCTTGGAAGGAATTTTTGATACTTACAGTAAAGGTTCGGGTTCAAAGATCAATGTTCAAAAGTCAACTGGATTGTGGGTAGGGAAATGGAAAGATCGATCCGATACACCTGGAGGGTTTACGTGGGTAAATGATTGTATTAAAATCTTGGGAATTTATTTTGGAAATGTGGACACTACGCAAAGAAATTGGGAACCCAGAATCGTGAAAATGAAGAATGTTTTGGATAAATGGAAAATGAGAGATTTAACAATGAAGGACAAAGCGATTGTTATTAATAGTTATATTGGGAGCGGGTTTGTCTTACCATGGATCCATAGTTCATTGTCCAGATGAATATATCGATCAAATGGAGAAAATTAAGTGGTCATTTGTCTGGGGGAATAAACCGGATAAAATAAAACGGGATACTATGATAGGTTCAAAAAATATAGGAGGTGTGGCAGTAGTCGACATACGTTTAAAAATTCAAGCGCTTAATATGAATACTCTGAAACGATTTCAGGAGGGGTCTGGCAAGTGGAAATGTTTTTTTGAGTTTTTTGTTCATAAGGCAAGTGGAATTGATAATCTTGGATGGTATGTTTTTGTTAATCCTAAAGTAAGTACTAGCAGTACACCACCTGTATATAAGAAGTTAATTTTTACCTTTGCTGAAGTGGGTGGAAAACTTGATGAAGATTTTTCATGTATTAACGAGACTAAAGAATTACCCCTCTGGAAAAATAATGTCATTACGCTGGGTAATAATCAGGGATTGGATACAAAGATTTTGAAAAATTTCGGTATGACGAGACTTAAACATGTCCTGAAAGGGAACCGGATTCTGGATTACATGGAATTGGCTAATCGTTGTAATATTTTGCCCATAAATTCAGGAAGAATTGTAAGCAATCTAAGGGCGAAAATATGTAATGATTATGTTAAAGAGAGTAGAGAGGGACCAGCTAATCACTTTTTGAATAAAATTAGTTTAAATTCTGAAGGTGATGAAATTTACACGACCATGATGAGTGTTAAAACTGTATATACATTTTTGGTAAATAAGAAAGCGAGTCCTTCAGGAATTGAGGGTTATTGGAAAAATTATTTTAATCTGACGGACTTAGATGGTAGATTATGGTTAAATGATGGTGGTTTCTTAGTACAAGCAGCTGACAAAGATTTGTGGTTCAAATTAAAACATAGAATTCTTCCAACAAAAGATAAATTGCACAAATATGGAATCACGGATGATAATTATTGTCTTATGTGTACCAAATGCAAAGAAACTGTTGAACATCTTTTTAGTAGTTGTGAACTTACATATGATGCGTGGTTTTTCGTAGAAAATGTCATTGGGAAATATCTGGGAATCTTGTACTACAATTTGTCTGATTGTAACAGATTGTTGGGGCTGAATGTTAAAAACGGTGTTGGTCTAGCTCTAATAGTGAAACTTATCAGTACCATTTGGAGTATAAGATGTGAATTGTCAATGTCGCAAACAAAAATGAATATTAACGTCTTGCAACAGTATAAAAAGAATTTAAGAAAATTCCTTGTATTAGAAATGTATAGATTGAAGGAAAAGGTTTTTGAAACAATATACACTCGAAACTCGGCCTTATGTTCTCTTAAGAATGGCAAGCTAAAGTTTTCCTTTTAAATGGCAATGTAATTTTTGTAAGTGTCAAAGACAGCGATGATTTTTTTTTTTTCATGTGCTTTTCATTTGTATTATTTATGTAAACCTGTTTTGGTTTGTATGTTGTTATGTCCATTAATTGTTTAAGTAATTGAATAAAAGGGGCCTCGTAGCCCCACTGAGAACGGAAAAAAAATAAAAATAAAAAAATAAAAAAATTAAAACCAAATAGCTGTGATCCATTTAGGACCATGTTGTATGTTCAATGCAGTAATGTCCATTTGCAGTGGTTATTGCTGCATCGCGTTTGAAAATGTTTATCTCGTGTTGCTAAAATTATCTCTAATTGTCAATCCTACGGTACCATTTACCCCATTTTCATAATAATGACCTCTTTCGTGCATTGTTGGGAAAGGAGTGTCACGCACGAGATTGCTGTGATGCATGCTCCGACGGGATGCCCTGTTAACTAAGTTGGTAGAGCAGTTGGCATGTATACCAAGGATCTGGGCTCGAATCAAAGTCGGGGTATTGCAATTTTCTCGTGTTTCTAAATTCATCTTTAAATAAACAACAATATAAAAAAGTGACAATCACGAGATTGTGGTGCTGCAATTTTTGACAACTGTACAGCCTACTCCGGGAAACAAAGTTGACATGCTTTGTCCACACAAAATTGATTTCCAATTGTACAGCCACACATCGTTTGATTCGTGTTGGCGTAATTGGGCCTTTGATCCAGTTGTAAATCGCCTTGTGGATGGCAGACAGAACTATCTGAGATTGTGTATAGCAGCTGCGCTGCTTACATGTCATTTATTTTGGAGCTTAACCATGAAACTCAGTCATGCTTTGTTGACGGGTTTCACTTCGCGTGCGATGAACCTAACGTTGCTTTCTTTCAGTATGCGTCTCGGTTTGACCTATATTAACAATTAAAAATTAAAAAAAAACCTGTTGTGGTTCCCCTTTCTTTGCGTGCTGAGCGTTCGGGCTGGTTTGTCCTGGTTGTGCGTCTTTAGCTGTCGTTTCCTTTGGGCGCGCGCAGCGCGTGTGGAAGTTTTGGCAGGAAACCAACAGCAACTTTGCACAACTTGTGAATTGTTGTTCTTCTTGCAATAATGTTAACAAATTACACAGTTGACTGCTTACTAAATAAATGTAATAAAAAGTAATCGAGTAAACCAGACTTTACAAAGCACATCCACTTCCGCTGAGTGTACCGCTGCGGAACATGGATGTGCCTTGGACGTAATTGTGCAGGGTACATGTATTATTTGATAAGCCTACCCAATATCATCAATTGTAGTAAACTAGACTAAATGTAATCAAAAGTTATCGAGTAAACTACATGTAGACTTAACAGAGCACATTCACTTCCGCTGATGTACCGCTGCGGAACATGGATGCGCCTTAAACGTAATTGCGCAGGGATAAGGTGAAAACGTCACCCTTTGTGTGTTGGCAACTGACGTCACACTTTTGTAGTCTGTTGAGTAGTAAACTAGACTGAATGTAATTAAAAGTAATCGAGTAAACTGGGTATTGATATGCCTACCCTGGGGTATTGATAAGCCTACCCCATCTTCGGTATTCTATAAACACTTTTTTGGTAAACCGCTGTGCATTCATCTAAATCTGAAACTTTTGGTAACACGTCATGTTTTTAGCGAAGACTCAATAAAACCTTGTACGACGACAGAGAACAAAAACCATTCGGCGTTTTGTCTCGTTCGTTTGTCTCAGCATAAATGATATATATGGCTATAATTGATGTAGATATTTAAAAACTAAGGTTAAAACTATTCAAAATTAACCTTTCCATCGTGTATAAAATGTAAATACTACAAATTGTCCATGTAAACATGAAAAAAAACGTGAAAAAACAGGTTTTTCTGTAAAACTACATCAAACAGCATTGGATATATTTTGGTATTATTGGAAATTGGAAATGAGCTATTTTCAGATAACATTTGGACTTGATCATAACCCTTATAGTCGTTTACCACTGCCCAAACTGATATTGTCTGCACATTTTTTGATTCAACCGGAATTTCAGTTTTTAAATAAGAATAATTAAACTATCCTGTTAGAAAAACGAAATAACCGAAATGATAGTGCAATTAATGAATTGTCACAAATCTCGGGTGCCAACGAATGAAATTAATTACAAAAAGCTGAATTCCATTTGGGCAAAGAGAGAAAACTCAAATGTATGAACAAAAGTAATGAAAATAACACAGTTTTCAAGTAATTCAATGAAGTCACTTTATTTTGTACAAAAACTTCTGCATGGACACTTGGATACATACAACTCACAGATATGAAGTGGGTATACACTAACAAAAATATACTGTACATAACACAAGTCTATTGAAGTATACCAGGGGACCATTTGTTAGGGGGCGTACCTTACTAAAGATGAATTATGGTACGCCGCCCTGCGTACCTTACTGTATGTACATAAACCATAGGAGACTGTCTATTAGGGTACGCCCCCGGCATACCTTACTGTACATGAGGCATAGAGGGCCGGTCTACTATGGTACGCCACTCGGCGTATCTTACGGTACATAAAACGATAGGGCGTGGTCTATTATGGTACGCCACCCGGCGTACCTTACGGTGTACATAAACCACAGGGGACAGTTTGTCAGGGTACGCCGCTCGGCGTACCTTTGAATCATAGAGGGCAGTCCTACTGTACATGAACTATATGGGACGGTTTTGTTAGGGTACGCCAGCCGGCGTACCTTACTGAAGATGATTTAGGGTACGCCGCCCGGCGTACCTTACTGTATGTACATAAACTATGGGGGACGGTCTTTAGGATTGCCACCCGGTGTACTTTACTGTACATGAGCCATAGAGGGCCGGTCTATTATGGTGCGCCACCCGGCGTACCTTACTGTACATAAACGATAGGGCGCAGTCTATGGTACGCCACTTGACATACCTTACTGTACATGAATCATTGGGGAGCAAGTTCGGGGGAGGGGGGCGACTATTCATGTAGTTAACTAGACTAACCTACCTGCGGGGCTTGGTTCTTCTAGTCAGACTAGCTAGTCAAACCACGCAGCGTTCGGGCGACATCTAGATCGACTATGGTTAGTCTAGTTAACTATATAGTCACCCGCCCGAACTTGCTCGGGGAAAGTCTATTAGATTGTATATGAATCATAGAGGGCAGTCTTACCGTACATAAACTATATGGGCCTATTAAGTATCATACCTCACACATAGTCACAGTGATCTCCACTGCCGCCCGGCGGTTTTCAAAACATTGTGCTGCCCGGACAAAAAAAATATAATTTCTCCTCCAAAACACAATGAAAGTACAGCCAAGTTATTCCAAATTGAGGTATAAATTCACCTAACGTGATTCGGTAGCCACTGGTGTCATTATCTGTCATTTACCACGCATATCTATCGGATCGGCGACCCAAATCCGCATCGATAACGGCCATCGCAGTATGCATTTCTTGAACAGCGCCCTCAAGAGGCGAATGTGTTGACCTCTTGAGGGCGCTGCATGCCAACCACTGCGGCGTACGCACGGTGCGGCCGGCCGGGTGCGTTCGTGGTTGTGTGTTTGGGCGAGTGTGTGCGAGGGGAATTTGGCAGAAAACGCACCATTTCACTGCTGGTGAAGAGACTAAAGTTCCCCGTATGTATACATGTGCTATACAATGCGCTGTACATGTGCATATAGTTTCATTCGGTTGAGTGATCGTATAACGGCTTTACGGTCCTGTGTATTGTGTATCGGTATGTGTTCACAATGTGCTATGCATGACTGGTCGGGGCGGTCGGGTTGGCGTACGGGTTCTTTCCTCGCCTTTCACCTCTGGCGTCCCGGGTTCGAATCCGGGGCGTGTATGTGGATTGGGTTTGCAGTCCCTACTTGACCGCGTGGGTTTTCCCCTGGGGTATTTCTCTGGGGGTTTTCCTCCCACTTCTAAAACTGCAACTCCTTCTTCGTCATCTCAAGTTGATAATATAGTATAGTTAAAGCTAAAACCGTATAGTTGATGGCATAAAGGGCCTTAGTTGCCGAAGATGCCATAAAATATACAACAACAACAACATGACTGGTCATTATTGGCATTTCAAGTACAACGTATATAAAGGTACAGTTAAGGTCCGTTTCTTCATTCAGGTCGCGTCTACTCTCCGCCGAGCACGTTAACAGTACACTACCGTACCCAACTTATCGCAATGGAATTAGTTATAAATTCCCGCTAATCTTGTTCGCCCCTAAGCTGAAATATTGTACAAATTTACCGACCGTCTTCTTATGCCTATGAACTAGCAACCCCCCCCCCCCCCCCTCCCCCCTCCCACCCTATGAGAGCATTGCTTGTCTGTTGTCGTTTTTGTTTTGTTTGTGATTTCCCCCAGGTTCGTCGCTTTAAACGTCTGTCTGTTCTTCACGAGGTGAACACTGATGCACCATGCTCGGTCAGTTAAGACAACTCGATGTAAGGCTTTTTGTCGGTGATGTCATTTTCTGTCATACGGAAAATTAAGAGCGTTCCAATAAGATATTTAAAATTATTAGGTCCTTTTTTGCTTTGTATTGATCTGCATCTGGTTTGAATTATTTATTGCAATTCGGTCGAAGTATGCACGACTGATGTAAATTCCTCCCGTATTTAACACTACAAGCACTATTCAAAAATAGTATACGTAAGTCCCACTTCAGCAAAATTATTTATTTTCTACGTTGTATATATATTTTTTTCCCATACTTTTCAGTATCTTATCCATTTAAACGTAATTCATATTTTTAGCCCGCGAGTTTTTTACGGTCGATACGGGCTTATCGTACTGTTTCGCACTTAGAATGGTCCTTGAACTGTCTTGAATTTGCACAACGACTGCATGCGTCAATATCCTCTGTTCTTGGAGGCGAATTTTGTGCTATTTGACCAAATGCATGTTTTACGGGCGCGCGAATGAGATAACTTATACGCTAGTAAGACGATTTCTGGTCATGTAGAACTAATCTTCCAAATTTCCGGCCCTAGATTTCATTTTCTATGCAATAAACGCTTTCTTATATGATTCATATTCAGTTTGTTGTATAACGTTTAAACTGTACTACAACTCTGTGTAGTGTTCATGATGCGCTATTTATGAATAGTCCTTCCTTAAAGTTCGGTTATTTGAACCACGGCTTTTAACACTAACGTAGTTGGGATTTTAAGACCATCTCGAGTCTATTGTGTTGGTTCATGAAGTTTGGGAGGGTTATTTGCCTGTAGAGGGCGCTCTATATCCGCTGAGATTTTCAATTTTGAGCCTATAATTTACTTTATACGCACCAACTTTACGTATGTTGCATCAGTGATCCTCCACTCTGGCCTCTAAAGCAATGCTGTACTTTATTAAACAGTTGTTTTGCCCCGTTTGAAACAGTACCCCTTTTTTGATCTCCCCGATTAAATTTTCCAAAACAAGAGAAACTTACAGTTTTCTTTTAAATCAAACGTGATTGTTGTTCCAGGAGAGTTGATAATGGAACACGGAAGGTGGAAAATGGGAAAAAGAAAAAAGAAGAAAAAAGAAGAAAAAAGAAGAAAAACAAAAAAAAAAAAAAAAAAAAAAAAAAAAAAAAAAAAAAAAAAAAAAAAAAAAAAAAAAAGAAAAAAAAAAAAAAAAAAAAAGGAAAGAGAGAGAACTAAGCCAGGCCGAGTCCTGTTAAACTGGAACCTGATCTTGGAATGTCGAATAAAGCGTAAATATAATAAAAATAAAGTACTGAGAAATTTAACGTAGCAATTTTTTGTACGTGCGTACCGAGGCCCTGTTGTAACGTCGCTTAGCAGTAGGAAATTCCCCGAGATCTCCGGATGATTATCTATTCGCTGCAGCAACTTGCCTGCTTCCCGCAAAATTCACGCAGAGCTGTCACAACAAGCTTTATCACCCCAACTGCTGGGCTGCTTTCGAGCGCTCGTCCCTGGTGCTCCCAGGTGGTGGAAACGTTACGTCACACACATGCTTACACACGCTTTCTGGCGAGCACCATAGAGCACCATGGAGCACCTGGTGCCGCGCTCGAAAGCAGCCCTGGTAACATGCAGTTTACTGTACTGGCCAGAGCGCACAGTATTGTGCATCTGCGCATGCTCGAGGCTACAAAACTCATTCATTAAATAACCCTAAGCTCATTGCATGCTACATGTACCTGCGCAGAAGCGTGCGATCCCTCCCGTTGTCAGCTGACTAATTAGCGCGCAGCATTCTGAACACGTCATTCCCGCATTATATATTTTTTCTCGATCGCGTCACCGACACCATTCTTGTGTTTTGCTCTAAGTGCAAGTCGGAAAGCTTTAGCATGTCCTTGTCGTTGCTTTTTTCTAATTTCCGAATTTGCAGTACCAAACATTTATTAATTATATTGAAGATTACGCTGTTCTAAAATTTCCAATTGGAATTAATATTGCTTGAATTGGAATAATTTTCATAAATTCTGTACTTGCGAGTAAGAATTCATAATTCTTAGTGTTGTGGTTGTGATTCCCCTTTAATGTAATTGTATATATGTATACTGACATACATTACACGCACACACGAGAGACCGCGCGCGTGCATGCATGAGGGAGAAAGAAACATGTCGGATGATGTTGATTGTGCATGCTGCATTCTTCCGAGTTGGTTAAGAACAACAAATTGAACGATTGTCGTTAAGATACTGTTGCCAAAGACATAGGTATATTTGCTGTAATCTGAGTGTCCGTCTTGCCGTGTGAATTTTGGCCATGGCTTGGTCGATGCAACGGTGATTTAGTCGGCTTTTGTGCCTGCGAGCAGGACAGATTGTGCGTCCGGCCGCGTGGAGTACAGCGTGAACGACATGAATTATTAAGCCGTGGAATTGCCCGTCTTGTCCCACTGTGCACCGGACCTTGGCGTAGTGCGGAAAACTATTTCTCAGAGCGTGTGTGTGTAATTGTTAATTCGACAAGGCGTGATCTACCTAGATCCTGTGATGCGGCTGTGTTTTGCTTGAGAAATAAACAACTTTTGAACAACCTTTATGAACACTAGTGTGGCCATCTCCTTTGTTTCCCTTAATCCGGGGACTCGCCGTCCCCACCTCAAGTCTGTGTTGAACCGCCCCTCGGAGGCACAGCAATCGGAGGACAAGTACCCGTCCCTCCCCCAACAAAGTGGCGTCGTAGGCAGGATGGTAAGCAAAGTATGCCCACTAGTGACTGCAAATGCAGCCTGTGCTACTCCAACACGATATTTTGCCTGAATCTTCGGTAGGCTCATCACCAGAACTCCCAAGTCTGGAGGCATTATGCATGGACATTATGCCAGTACCTTGGTAATTTTTCATAACATTGCTATAGTATAATGCTTTATTTTGGACGGTGAAATTTACCTAAGTGATATATTTTGCCGTATTCAGAAAATTATCCTTACGTGTCCCTATACGTATCGCTTCGTGACATGTGCCAAAACAAATGTTTGCTTAAATGTAAGTACATGTACTGTTTAAAGGTGAGAATGTATAGTATCTGTTTTTTTATGTATCCTCTACGTGCACACACGTACATGTACTCGTGTTTAGTGCCGGTAAGTAGTGAATACCATTTTTTGTTGTGATTCGTGCGGATACGCTTGTCTCTCCATTTTGTACTTGGTTACTGATATGCATGGCCATTGATGAGTCATTACGCATTTATACCATGTACCGGCTACATGTATGTGTTTTGTTGCTACCTGCACGCATACGTTATTCAGCATGTTGATCGCATGTACATGTAGGTGTTCATATGGTTGCGCAATACTTGGCCTGCATGTACTTACAATTTGACATGTTTCCGGCCATGTTGATGTACATGTTGTTGTACAATTTTACATTAATTCACATGCACGTATACATGTACATTCATGTTGTGGCACAATACATGTAGCCGGCATGCATTTTCATGTACAATTTAATACTTAATAGCATGTGCGTGTGCATATAGGTGCATTTTGAACCGCGTTCACATGCAGTTTGACATTTGTTTACATATGCTTGCACATGTTGTTACACATGTTGTACAGTCGTACATTTGTGCATGCATGTTATTGCACGGTAGCCTTAATGCGCATGTGATTTGATATTTGTTTACATGTGCATGTGCATATATACGTGCATGTTGACCCGCATCTACGTGGAATTTGATATTTGTTATCTGTTTACGTGTTCACATACATGTACATGTGGTTGTGCATTTGTACTTGAGTGCTATTTTTTGGACTGTATTTGTAAACTTGCCTAAGTGAAAACAATGGCTACAGCAGAGTCACTTGCAGAAATTTTAGCTAAGTCCCAGCAAGCATTAGCAGAAACTCTAGCAGGAGCGCTTCAGGGATTGCAAATTAAACGCACTCCTACCGTAAAGTTGGCCAAATTCTGCGGACAACCAAGGAGATCCGGTGAACCAACACTTACCGAGTGGCTTAATGATTTTGATGCATATGCTAGGCAGTTAGGATTGTCCGAAAAGGAAAAGGTTGAGGTGGCTATTGACCATCTGGGTGGAGCAGCCAAAGAGGAAGTAAAATGTTGTCCACCCGGTGAGCGTGACACGATGCTATATAAAGCTTGTTGCCCTGTTGAAGCTTAGATTTGACATTGTAGAGAATTTGCAGTCGTTGAATAACACATTTTACAAGCGTACGCAGTTAGAAGGTGAAACATTAACTGAGTTCAGCCGATCGCTCATGAAAATTTATGACAAAATGGAAGCCGTCGCTGAACCGGGCGAGAGAAAAGCTCTCCGACAGTTACGGCCAAATGCACTAAGGTGTCAGTTTGTGGAAGGCGTTAGGGAACATGCCATTAAACGTGAATTAAAGCGACTAAGCCATGACAATGCGAACGTTCCATTCTACAAATTTCGCGATATTGCCTTAGCATACCTTCGAGACGTTGACTCGGGTTCAACTCCCGCTGTAAGCGATTGGCCGGAATCGAGCATTAATGTCGTTGCGCGAACCAATACAGATCGTGACCTGCTTACGAGTCTTGTCGAGGGTCAGAAGCTACTGGGCGCTGCTATCGCAAATACAAATGAACAGTTACAGAATTTGACTGAACTGCTTAAGGATAGGTTGGTGCAACCCACATTCCCAAAAAGGGGTGATAGGCCTTCCATACAGTGCACATTTTGTGGCCGAGCTGGCCATACAGTAGAAAGGTGCTACAAAAAGAAAAACCAGGAGAGAAATGCACCCCCTGCACCTGGCTTGGGCAATGCCCAAAATCTATCAAGTACTTCCCATCCGGGAAACTTGAGTCCTCCGTCGTCGAGGGCGCTGTGACGGAGGTGAGAGATGAGCCCACAGTTTCCGTGAGTGAGAACTCCAGTGTTTTTACTTTTGAGGGTAAAGCTTTTGAATCATGGGTATTAATAGATAGGGTCTTAACAGAGAAGGACCGTAGCAAGGTTGTTTCTCGCAGCCCTACAGCTAGGATACTAATTGATGGGGTTCCTGCAGATTGCATTTTAGACACGGGAGCTGAGGCTTCAATGATGTCGTCAGCCTTTTACCATCAGCACTTGGCCAAAAATGGGAATAAACTCGGTGATGTTGGTAAAATTATTCGACTCAAAGGAGCGAACGATTTGGAAGTACCTTTGGAGGGTTTCGTCGAGGTCCCAGTGGTGATCAGCGGACACAGGTTTAACTCCCTTTTACTTGTAGCACATGACGGTCCTTCAGGCCCTGCAGAGCACCGTATTAGGTTTCCCGTCTTGATTGGAGCAAACATCCTGCGAGCTCTGTTTACAAGATTAAGGACTACTGGCTACCAGAATTTGGGCGCTGAATGGGGCATGGCACTTAAATGTTTTGATTTGGCTGAGGCCAGTAAAGCGGATTCCTTGCCTAAGTGTCCCAGAGTTAGGGAAGTAAGGACTTCCCAATCCTTGACAATACCTCCGAAGACTTCGGTATTCGTCCCTTGTGAGGTTGAGTGTGATGGAGGGTGTGACGAGTTAGTGCTTTTGACAGCAGACTCTGGGTCAAATGGCCCACATGTAGTAGATACAGCACATACTTGTGCTTCTCACTTAGTCGTCGAAGGTGTCCAGGAGCTCCATGATGGTCGAGTTTCAGTGTTGATTGCAAATATGGATTCCAAACCAATTGAGCTGCCAATGGCTGCAAAGGTGGCCTTAGCTCATGATGCTACTAGTGCCAGTGAGGTTTTTGTTGATTCTTCCGACGAGGGTCTGGAAGTTTCTATTCATGAAGTCCACGCAGTTGTAGATTATGTCAGTTCGCCTGATGTCTCTCTTGACGTAGGTGGGCCAAAAGAGCCCTCTAATTTTGAGCATCAGTGTTCGAACGTTCAATCTGATGGGTTGCGTGAGACGTTTACGTTCCCTAATGGGACGGTATATTTGTTACCCCCTGGTATTAGCCTTAAGGGCATGGATCCCAATGAAGCAATCTTAGTGGCGAAACTCATAAAGAAGCATGAGAAGGTTTTCTCCCTGGATTCTTTTGACTTGGGGTATTGCACTTTAATACCCCATGAGATCAAATTAGTTGACAGCTCTGCTGTTAGGCTACCCTATCGACGGATCACTCCAAATTGTGTAACTGAGGTCAGAGCCCTTTTGCAGGACTTACTTGACCGTAAGATTATCCGTAAGTCGGTTAATCCTTCTGCTAGCCCGATTGTACTTGTTCGCAAGCGTGACGGTACCCTTCGCCTATGTATTGATTATAGGCAGCTCAATGCCAAAGTGACCAAAGACGCTGTTCCTTTACCTCGGATTGAGGAAACACTAGAGTGCTTGGGTGGATCTAAACTGTTCTCATCGTTAGACCTATCACATGCCTATTTTCAGGTGGCTATGCACCAGAACTCGGTGGCAATGACTGCTTTCCGAGTTCCTTGGGGCTTATACGAGTTCCTTCGTTTGCCCCAGGGACTCTCAAACAGCCCAAGCACCTTCCAACGAGTCATCGAATCCGTATTTGGAGACATGAATCTCTTAGAGGTTGTCCTCTATTTGGACGATTTGTTGGTCTTCTCGGCATCCTTTGACGAGCATATGGAACGGCTAGACAGGGTACTATCGCGACTTGAGAATAATGGCCTGAAACTCAAGGGGTTAAAGTGTAAACTCTTTCAGCCATCGGTATTCCACTTGGGTCACGTCATTGACAGCGATGGCATAGCTGTGGACCCTGAGAAGATTCAGCGTATTGAAAATTGGCCCACACCAGCTAGTCCTGAACAGCTGAAATCATTTTTAGGCCTCGCCTCCTGTTACAGGCGCTACATTAAGGACTTTGCTGCGATTGCCTCCCCTCTCCATGCCTTAACGTCTAGGACTATG
This sequence comes from Henricia sp. BOLD:AAB3569, assembly GCA_037783545.1. Taxonomy (NCBI): domain Eukaryota; kingdom Metazoa; phylum Echinodermata; class Asteroidea; order Spinulosida; family Echinasteridae; genus Henricia; species Henricia sp. BOLD:AAB3569. The sequence continues at coordinate 114,405 of JBBELK010001806.1, forward strand.
GAAAAAGCAGGGAACCCCATAAACATAACCAAGGGGACTAGAGTAAAACAAGCAGGGGCTCCATATACATGTAGGTCATGGCAGTGGCCAGATGAGGCTGAAGTGGCCTTCCAAACTCTAAAGCGTGCTTTGTGCACTGCTCCTGTTCTTGCGTATCCGTGCTTTAATAAGGACTTGCAGGCTCAAGCCTCTGAGTCTGATTCTGAAGAGGAGTGGGTTTATACCTCTAATGGTGCAGACACGTTGGCCAAACCCCAGTCAGGTGCAGGTCTAGAGCCTTCCGGAACAAAATATCTCCCCCTTGCTTCGCAAGATGAGAATGTAGACACACAACTTGCACCGCGCCGCTCAAAGCGTCTCGAGGCAAAGCGAGCCGGGCAGTGGCCCAACGCGATTACTTAGGGTAACAGTTGCACTGGCAGCAGTCTAGGTCCATCATATGAGACTAGCATTTTTTTTTATGTTGGCTGAACAAGGAGAGTCAATTTTAATGGAAGGATCCTTGAGTCCGTTTTTTTATGACTGGCATACAGAATTGTATTTCATTGTGGTTATACCGTTATACTCCTTGCTTGTCCGCAGGTTGCGGCTTTCTGATAATCTGCTACATAAACCAAGACTTGCAAATAGGCATCAACAGCTTTTACGGACGAGCATAGACAGTTGCCGACGGAGGAAGCCCTCTGGGTCATGGACTACGTCCACCTCTCAGGCCACTCGTCTCTTGCGTCTTAGCTCCATTAGCCTGTTTGTCCAAGCTTTGGTATTGTTTATATTTGCTTGCTGATTTTATTGTAAACTTTCGTGTTAAGAGTTAAATTTACTAGTATTAAGGTTTTCCCAGTGTTGAACCTTTATTTTGCTCAAGTGAGTGTATTTTATAGTTCTATTCCAGGCCCAATGGCTGAACGTGTGCAGGTCCTTATTTTTGGTCACTCGTTTCCAGCACGGTTAAGCCGAAAGTGTAAGGCAACTGGGAAATCTGTTAAGGAATTGCTAAACTTGTCGGATATTGAAACAAATATAATGGTGAAAGGTCACCCTGGGCTTACTTTCAGCCGCATTTTGCAAAACCCAGACCGTTATCTGAGAGAGATATTTAGGAGACCCATTCACGTACTGGTATTGGACCTGGGTACCAATGACTTGTGTAACATTGATGGAAATGCGAATGATGTCGTGGACCGTGCCCTTAAGGTTCTCAATTTGTTACAGGAAAAGGCAGAAGGTCCAAGACACGTCGAGTTTTTATCAGTGATCCAACGTACGAGGATTACTAGATCTGGTCAGGTTTCTGTAACCACATTTAATCGCCGGGCTCGTTAGTACAATGCCCAGTTAGGTCGTAAGATTAGCCAGGATTGGGACCGATCTCATTTGTACACCCAGCGGAAATTGAACTACCCAAAGTACCTTATTGATGGTTGTCACCCCAATGAGGAATGGATGGTGAAATATTGTCGGGGTCTTAGAGAAGTAATAATCCGCACAAAGACAAAATTCCTTTAAATATTGTTGGTTTAATAACTACAGGTTGCTCATCATGTTTACTTGATTACTGTTTATTTGAAACAATCTGGTTACAAGGAAACCCAGGTTAAAGTCTATTCAGGCAGGTTAGCTCTGAATTTAACATTGAGATAACGATATTTATCATTGTATTATTTTTGTAAAGATTGTGATTGAAAAACAAAAGGTTGCCTTAAAAACCTAAGTTTGGTTTAAGGTAATAATGTGTTACAGATTGGCCAGGTAGCCTAAAGTCGTAAGAGTCGACAGTAATACTAAGCTTTTAATTTACATGTTATTTGACCCGTTTGATATTTAGATTTGTAACGATATCGCTTTGTATTCATTGTGTAAGTCGGTACATCACGTGTTATGGCACCATCCGGGGTCGTTTGGTGTAAAGCAGGGAAGTTGTTGTGGTTGTGATTCCCCTTTAATGTAATTGTATATATGTATACTGACATACATTACACGCACACACGAGAGACCGCGCGCGTGCATGCATGAGGGAGAAAGAAACATGTCGGATGATGTTGATTGTGCATGCTGCATTCTTCCGAGTTGGTTAAGAACAACAAATTGAACGATTGTCGTTAAGATACTGTTGCCAAAGACATAGGTATATTTGCTGTAATCTGAGTGTCCGTCTTGCCGTGTGAATTTTGGCCATGGCTTGGTCGATGCAACGGTGATTTAGTCGGCTTTTGTGCCTGCGAGCAGGACAGATTGTGCGTCCGGCCGCGTGGAGTACAGCGTGAACGACATGAATTATTAAGCCGTGGAATTGCCCGTCTTGTCCCACTGTGCACCGGACCTTGGCGTAGTGCGGAAAACTATTTCTCAGAGCGTGTGTGTGTAATTGTTAATTCGACAAGGCGTGATCTACCTAGATCCTGTGATGCGGCTGTGTTTTGCTTGAGAAATAAACAACTTTTGAACAACCTTTATGAACACTAGTGTGGCCATCTCCTTTGTTTCCCTTAATCCGGGGACTCGCCGTCCCCACCTCAAGTCTGTGTTGAACCGCCCCTCGGAGGCACAGCAATCGGAGGACAAGTACCCGTCCCTCCCCCAACATTAGTATATATATATGTACATATACATGTACCTCGGCTAGCCTATCGGGCGTAGTTTACTGCTTTCGCTCGTGTTTGGTCTTTCCCATAGATAATTCAAGTCGAATCAAGCTAAGAACAGTATGACGTTTTTGGTTCAAATACATATCATGTACATTGATGTAACTAATAACTTCCGTTAAGGGTTGTAACGTGAACAAGACGATTGTTACCGGGTGAATTTTGAAAGCACAAAGCGCTTGGTTTCCAGAATAATTGGCTGTAGTACTATATTGTTATGCAAGATGCACATTCGAAACTTAAAGTTTTGAGGTAAAAGAATTAACTTATTTATATATGCTAGAGAATAACTCGTCGAGAGTAACCTGTTGTACAGCCTATGAAGAATTTGAATATTTCAGTCGAAACGAACTGGACAATGTCCAATGGCCTTTCAGGCTTGGTCAGGTGGGACTAGTATGTTGAGTTATGCTTGAGAATAACTCGTCGAGAGTAACCTGTTGCACAGTTATATGAAGAATTTGAATATTTCAGTTGAAACGAACTGGAAAATGTCCGAAGGCCTCTTGGGCTTGGTCAGGTGGGACCAGTATTTTGTATGTTTTAGTAGATGCATGCATGTTTTCCCTTTAGCTAACCCCTTTTAACAAATTCGAATTGGTTTCAAACCCCAGGGAACAAACCTAGGTAATGTGGTAATGATAAGGGGAGTGCGCCTCCTTTTGGTGTCCTAGGATGCACCCACGTTTGCTCCTAAAAAACAAAGAAAATATAAAAGGAGGTTTTTCGTGGCCTCCGAGCGCCAGCAGTTTTTTGCTGCATGGACTGACGCCAAAAGCATTGCCATGTTCCTGGGCGAGTTCTCGATCCCAGATATTTCTCTGATGTCGTAGCACATGGAAATTTTTCATGATTACGCTTTTTGCTTTTCGTGTTGTATTCAGGCATTCTTGATGTAATTCTTTCACACGATAGACCTTTTCACTTTGTAAACACCAAAATGTACTAAACAACAATGTACCACTCTTACTCAAATGTAGCCTATATGTTCTTGAGTTTAAGTTGTTGAGAGCCGGACGATGTCCGAAGAGCCTAAAGGGCTTGGTTCCAGATAGATACCAGTAGAGACTTTTCCGTTCTAATTACACTCACAAGATGCTTTTGTTTTAATTTTCTCAGCCTTCCACAGGAAGGGGTATTACTAATACCATTTAACTTGATGATTATTCGTTGCAATGTACATTGTAGTTTTTATAACATTTACAGTTGAAATAGGTTGAAAGGTGCTCGGCAATAGAGTTCCCGGCCACTACCCCATGCTGTATCAATAAAACATTTAAATAATATGTTCTTTGTTATTCGACTCATTCATTACAATGAAACTGCTTTTCATTCGTATGAGCGAAGCGAAGGAGAATGAAAATGTAGATTGTATACGTACGTACTGTGTACATGTATTATAATAAGATAAATTTCATGATTGATTAGAAAGGAAAACAAAGAAGAACTGCATACAATATCAGCCAAAGGATGTTTTTTTATTTTTAAACACCATCGATCGACAACAGTCCCAAAAAGTATGTAAGCGCATGCCTATGCGCTGCATACTTTTGGGGACTGTTGTCGATCGATGGTGTTTTTTTTAGGCCTAAGGCATTTCCTTCCTCCATGTACCCATGTATCTGTGTATAAAGGTAACTCTATTTCCAAAACTTTTTTTTCTTCTTTCCCTTGAAACACGTTTCGATCGCGCGTTTTGATAAATCTTTCGAAACCCGCATTTCGATCATTCTATCGAAACAACCGCGCAGTAGGCCTATAACATGCGCGCGCGGACTCAAGTTAAAGGGCCCCTTATTTAGGATTTTTATCAATGAAATCTATGCTTTAAAACCACTCTACTCGGTTAAAGTCACAAAATTCCTATTTGGAGCTTGCTTTGGGGGTTAAAACAAAGGTTTTTAGTTTTTATGCTAATGCGAATATGGATATTCATGACCAAGGTCCCGATGTCACAAGAGGCAAACACAGGAAAATCACATTCAACTGTGCACAAAAGATTCCACTTTTTTTCTAAATTTTCCTGAAACTTTTGTAATCCATGGCTGTTTGAGTTTGTTTTACATGTTGCCAGCTGTAAGCCATGACAAAACTGGTAGTAGGCCTACTACTACTAGCAATTGCAGTTAACCATCATCATAGAAATGTTAAATTAATGAAAAAAGAGCACTTATTCAGAATCAGACCGGTGTCTTTTGTGTCACAAATGACACAATACTTTTTCATAGCTGCCAACTATTACGAAAAAATCGTAGTTATTACGAATTTATTAATAAATTACGAAAATACGAAATTGCTCTTGAAAGTTACGAATTTCAAAATGTTCGCCTTAATATTTGTTTTGACAACCGAATTCACGTAATTCGGATTGAGATCGATACTTTTTGTCATGTACACTGTACTTTTGTTGATTTTATTGCAAAGTAACCGAAACATCGAAAAATACGGGAATCGATATTTTATTATCATGTACTTATGTTGGTATAATATGCTTGAAAACGTCTGGGAACCAGGTATATGTCGTAAACAGGTTTTTCGGTTAGTACAGTATCGATACTACTATTGCAGGGCACCAGCGTGTTGATTGATATACTGGTATGTGTATGGAAACCAGCGCGCGTGTGATCGCTATTCAAAATGGCGCCCAAAACATTTCGACGTTCGTAGTTTTCATAGAACTATTTTTCAAACGTTCGCGCTCGCCAAATTGGGTTTATTACGAATTGGTTTATTACGAAGTTCAAACATATACTCGTCTGATGTTTTATTATAATTAATGCATCGCAATCATTGCTACACAAGGACAAAATTGCATCGCTATGGAGGGTCAAATGCATCGCAAATTGCGATGCGATACCGGATAAATTATGCCCTGCAGTACTACAGTTAGGTACGCCAGGCGCCGTACCGTAATAGTCTTCTCCCTATAGTTCATGTAGAGTGTACCACAAAAAACTCCCACCTCTGCGTTGTGCTTATAAAAACTGCTTAAGGTATATTATAATCAGTGCTCACTAATAGTATTGGTCTGTATTTTGAAAGTTTGTTGTTGTGAAGGCTTTTGTCATGTCCGTTATTTATTTTTCTAGCTGTAATTCACTTATTTTAAAAAGTATTTAGAAATTAGGTTTGAATTGTCAAATTTGGAACACACACATCGTTAAACACAATAGTTAGTACTTTTTAGTCTAATACCGGTATGGTTTATTGCCTGTGCCACCTTTGGGTACATATGTGTTACTTATTCAGTTTGGTTTCCATAGTATAACAGATTGTTTAATTTTGGCAGACAACATTTCTAATTTATTACTACTTGTTGTTTTATTTGTGTAATTTAGAATTTAAAAGAAAAAAATAAAGATGCTCAGTTGACTAATTATGTTTTGAACGCTTCTATATTTGTTTGTCATCTGGTGTGTTTCACGTGTAATTACGATAATATGCTGTCAGAACCTTAAGTTTCCCTCAATTTACCTGCAACTTAAAACAAATGCTGTCAAAAAATGTAGTTGGCCTCTTAAAAAGACGTATTTCATTGAAATTAATAGTAAAAAAATGAAATAATCAAATTTCCAATAATACCAAAATATATCCAATGCTGTTATCAACAGCACGTTACTTTAGCCAAATGAGTTTTGGACTGATTTACATATTTTTTTTGTACAATTTAATGATTTTTGAAATAAAAATGAAAAAGACAAAGTATAATCTTACATTTTATCTTGTCATTTGATTTCCTTTCTTTTAGTGTTTTATAAATATAACGTAGACTTAATGTATTCATGACGTTTGGGCTAGTGGTTCTCGCTAATGTGCAACATTTGGGCTTGTGAAAAAAAAATTGGTACTCAGGACACCTTTGGGCATCATTACATAAAGATTTTATTCCCACCCGAAGAGGTGGTCACGAAACTTTTTTTTCTAAAGCAGATAGAGTCCTATGGCCCACAGTCTAGACGGAATTCACCCAAATTTGGTTTGAGATTGCACCCAAGTATTTGAGTCACAAAATGCAAGAAAAATTTCCTCTTTAGACAAAAATTCACTTTTGAGTTCCTGAGCTGTGCACAAATAGCCAAAAATGACAATTTTTGGCCAAACGTTCCCATCGTGAAAACGCTGACGTAATTGTTAACTAATAACCTACAAAAACTACTTCAAAAAACCTTTCCACTCAGAAGAAACAATTAAATTTTTTATATGTTGTTTATTGAATGTAGTACCAAGGTTCTGAGCATGTATATGATTTTATATTTTAGAAACAAAAACAAAGGGCCTGTGTACGTGTGTACCAAATATTAATTATTATTATCGTTTCTGTTATGTATATTTTGACAGGGTAGCGCCTTCGGTTATAAAACTGCTATCCTTTGGGGCCCTGTATGTAATAAGAAATAGATATTTTTTTAAAAATACTTAGAATAGTAAGACAATTTAAATTGACGATAAACTAAACAATAAATTAAATATGGCAGTAAACTAAACATTATATAAAATTGATAGCTGGGCCATTTGAGATTAAAACATAAACGAGGCAACTTGAAATATACAAAAAGTTATGACAGCAATTAGCCAAAACAGAGAGTTCACATACTCTTTCGCAAGGCATATAATATACATGCACTTCAAGGTACATTTGAGAGACACATTGGGGTTAGTGAAGTCACCTTGTGGAGACATACACCGGTAGTCATTGTTTTCACGAAGTGTCAAAAGGTGTTCTCGCAGCAATGTAAAGTGAAAATGATGTTAACAGTACATGACATTTGAAATGTTTTTTTCCCTCCACATTTTCTGGGAGAAAGGCGACGCAAAATTAAACAGCTACACTGTATGTACTTGATCCATGCACATTGTAATGCACTGTGTCAATCATATCTGCAGGTGGGAAACTTTCAATCAGTATTACTGATAAACATAGAATATTACACCTCTGAACATTTGAAAAGTTTTAGTTAATGAGTGGGAGATTAAATTTCAGAAAAGGTAATTTTAAGGTCACGTGATCAACAAGGTCAAATTCGAGGTCATAGCAAAGGTCAAAGGTTAATGCATCCCCAGCATACTTCAATCCCAAATATAATGGCAAATTTGGAATCCTTGACTACTCACCTTTCAAACAACACCACGTTTGTGAAGATTGGCTCAGTAGTTCCTGATATACTACATGTAGGGTTCAAAGGTTGGCGTCCGTGCCACTTTTAGCCAAATATTCCAAAATTCGGGGGACCTTGCCTCCGGAACCACTGGTCTGATTGATCTAAATTTTGATAATTGGTGCTGTGGGATCCCAATCAACAAGTGTACCAAGTTTTACCAAAATCCGAGAGGGTCGGGTTTAAACTGTCAATTTTTGTGGGTGATTTGACATGGACTGACCCTACTTGCTATCAAGCTATTTGCCTCGTGTTACCATACTTATCAGGCCACCTAATCACCAGCATGGGTTCTCATATGTGTCTTTAAGTTACCACTCTGTGTGAATGTCTTACCACAGTGGCTGCATGCATATGGCCGCTCACCTGTGTGGGTTCTCATGTGTGTTGTTAAGGTACCACTCCTACTGAATGTCTCATCACAGTGGCTGCATGCATATCGCCGCTCACCAGTATGAGTTCTCACGTGTCTCTTGAAGCTACAATTGTGTGTGAATCTCACACCACAGTGGCTGCATACATATGGTCGTTCACCAGTATGGGTTCTCATGTGTGTTTTCAAGTGGCTATTCTGTGTGAATGTCTCACCACAGTGGCTGCATGCATAGGGCTGCTCACCAGTATGGGTTCTCATATGTGTCTTTAAGTTACTATTCTGTGTGAATGTCTTACCACAGTGGCTGCATGCATATGGCCGCTCACCAGTATGGGTTCTCATGTGACTCCTCAAGGTGCTACTATGTGTGAATACCTCACCACAGTGGCTGCATTCATATGGCCGCTCACCAGTATGGATTCTCATGTGACTTTTCAAGTGGCTACTCTGTGTGGATGTCTCACCACAGTGGCTGCATGCATATAGCCGCTCGCCAGTATGGGTTCTCATGTGTTTCTTCAAGACACCACTCTGTGTGAATGTCTCACCACAATGAAGGCATGCATATGGCCGCTCACCAGTATGGGTTCTCATGTGCGTCTTCAAGACACAACTCTGTGTGAATGTCTCACCACAGTGGCTGCATGCATAGGGCCGCTCACCTGTGTGTGTTCTCATGTGTCTCTTCAAGACACCACTCTGTGTGAATGTCTTACCACAGTGGCTGCATGCATATGGCTGATGTTCACCAGTATGGGTTCTCATGTGCGTCTTAAAGACACCACTCTGTGTGAATGTCTCACAACAGTGGTTGCATGCATAGGGCCGCTCATCAGTACCTCTTCGGGTTCTTGTGTGTCTCTTTAAGTGACCACTCATTATTAGTATCTATCACGATGGCCACATGCAAATGGCTGCTCAACGGCATGGGTTCTGATGTGTTTCTGCCTGCATGTCTTATCGCAGTGGTTGCATGGATAATGGTCTGCACACCTCAGGTATTTATACCACTCTGTGGAGGACTGGTACGACTGTCGAAGATATTCTGCCATCAATGACGTTCAACACCTGTGCAAAATTAAAACGGGAAATTATAAAATAAGCCTTTGCAAATGTCGTACCAACGAGTCAAGCATTTTCTGAAATAATACAAATTGTACTGCACTGTTGATTACAAGTAGTATACTGTTTAGATTGATTCCCATTCCTAGATTTCAACAATATTAAGCGCTTTAACAAGTAGCTCAGCAAGAGGCAGTTCATCAGATAAAGGAATGTTGTTGTTGTCGTATATTTTATGGCATCTTCGGCAACTACTGTAAGGCCCTTTATGCCATCAACTATACGGTTTTAGCTTTAACTATACTATAAACTTGAGATGACGAATAAGGAGTCGCAGTTTTAGAAGTGGGAGAAAAAAAACCCAGAGAAATGCCCCAGGGGAAAACCCACGCGGTCAAGTAGGGACTGCAAACCCAATCCACATACACGCCCCGAATTCGAACCCGGGACGCCAGAGGTGAAAGGCGAGGAAAGAACCCGTAAGGCCCGCTTCAAAACGTCGCGCTTATGCCGTGTCGAATTAAATTCAACTTGGCACGACTTTAGCACGGTGTAAGCACGGCAGTGGTTTCAAACGTCGAACTTAATTGCAAACCCCCGGTCGAGCTTAAATACATCCAACATGGCGGATGAATATTGTGCACGTCATGGACGTGCGTTTTAAATTCTGTCCATTGTACGTCGCCATATTTATTATTTTGATGCACTTGTTTGTTGGTTATTTCTTTGCTCGCATGCGCCCTGTGAGCATGCGCATTCCTAATTTTAAACACAGTAGACTACTAAAGTGTGACGTCAGTTGCCATGGTAATTGGGTCTAAACATTCGCTGGTAATCTGAAACGTCCATTGGTATAGCTCATGGAAACATTTCACTGGTTTTAGTGTAGACCCAAAAACCATAGCAACACACAAAGGGTGACGTTTTCACTTTAGTAGTCTATTGCGGCCCAGATTTGAACAGGAATTAAATTCGACATGCTTACAGATCGGTAAAACAGGGCTTTCCCTAGAGTTGGACTATACCATTATTGGTCACAGAACAAGGGTTCCATTCAGCTTGCACGTGGCGAGTAAGTTTATAACCGATTTTCCGAATCCAAGGCAAGCAAACCATCGTCGCAACGAGAAAATGTCTCCAAATTTTCACATATTCATATTGCATGAATAAATCTCAATTTCATGTTATATTCCTTAAAAATGCTAATTTTGCCTAGCTAAGATAATCTCAGCTCTTGCTTTATAATTAGGTGATCGGGCACGCATTACTCCCGAGTAACGAGAACTGCACGCCCGAACGCAGCCTAGTAGTCTATTCGCTGGCAGTGTGACGTAAATTTGCGCGCGTTAATTCAATAAAAATTACTGTGAGAAATGCGTAAATAACCGAAATTATAGTGCAATTAATGAATTGTCACGAACTTCGGGTGCCAACAAATGAAATAAATCACGAAAAACTGAATTTAATTTGTGCAAAGAGAGAAAACTCAAATTTATGTAAAAAAGTAATCAAAAGAACACAGTTGTCTAGTAATTTTCTGAAGTCACTTTATTTGGTAAACAAATCTGCATAGACACACGTAGATACGGTACATACATTGGTAAACAAATCTGCATAGACACACGTAGATACGGTACATACAACTCACATATAAAGTGTGTATATGTGATAAAATAATATATATATGGTAACGTGAGGGCGCTCTGCTCTGGTTGTGTTCCAAGAGAGACCAGAGTTGGTCTAGCTTTCATCGGGTACACACACGCGCTCGGGACTGTGAGAGTCCTTGCGGAGCGAGGTACAGATACGTTGAGGTATACAGTGTACTTGGCCTTGAGGCATAGTAAGGTTTAGTTGGGGAACGACAGTTGAGGGTTACCTATGGTGACCCGGTATCCCGGTATGGCCGAGGTTTACTAGTTCACTAAACCTCATCCAGTTAATTTGGCTAAAGTACCTGTGTATTACTTATATGTTAAGAGGCTTATCTCCTATTCTTTGTTGTTGAGGTTATCATTAAAACCAGTTGAAATATAAGTGAACCTCTCTGCCTATTGTGTTTCTATAGGGCGTGAATTAGACCCCATTTCGTTGGTATATTGCCAACAAACGAACAGGCCTTAGGTTTGCATTAATCCTCCGTTCGTGATAATATCCCCATCTCATTGTGTAGCCGCTCACGCAGATGAGAAGTGTATAAATATTTTGTGGGACAATCAGCGACCTGCTCTCCGAGTAGTAAACGCGCCACAAATGGTGTCAGAAGTGGGATTAAGGGGAGTCAATTAGTCAAACGCACCTTATAGAGGCTTGAGGTTAATTGTTCCGAATAAGGAGCTTGGTAAAAGCAGTCCGAAATAGGTGCCGATCTACTGAAGGTCACTATCATGAGTGATTGGGAGAAACTCCGTGATGAGCTTAACCGCTCTAAAATGGAGATTCAAGTCTTAGAATGGGAGAAGGATGGTCTTGTAAAAAGCAAAGCAGACCTAGAAGCCGCCCTCGCTGAGGTCAGGAAAACTCGTGAAAATACCTCCCTGATGGCTGAGAAAAGTCAGCAAAGGACCAGCTGGGCTGATCCTGATAGTAAGGCGGGGATATATGAGTTCACGAAAAATGTATTCCTCGAGGCGCCCAGTCATACTGGCGGTTTGACACGGGTACCGAATGCGAGGGGAATGGAAATGTCCACACCGGTGGTTACCGCGACGACGCGGAAAAGGTACATAGAAGGGAGTGAGGATAGCCCAAGCTTGTTTAATCAAGGCGAATCGGGTTCGCCGTTGAACCCATTTGTTGGGTCTCGAGATGTGCATAGTGAGTTGCTTGGATTTGCCACAACACCTATGCCGACCACAAATGTCACACCGCAAGCAATATCCTCAAATCCCGATAACCCTTGGCCATTGGAGCGAAAGGCGAGGTTAACAGGAGATGAGGTTTACAGGAAACCTCAGGTACAGTCGCATCGACGCCCTAATATAACTCCTGACAGGTACAATGGAAAGGTACTATGGAATGAGTACTTTGCACATTTCGAATCTTGCCGTAAAGTAAACGGCTGGGCAGACGAGCAGGCTGTACAGTATTTAATAGCCAGCTTGCAGGGCAGTGCCTTGAGGCTCATTGGTGATGGGCCTAACAAGGGACGAAAGTTCGCTTACAGTGAACTTGTGGCAATGTTAGAGAAAAGGTTCGGGCCCAGTCAGCAGGCCGAGAACTTTTTTCATTGAGCTTAGGTGTCGGCGTCAGGGACCTAATGAGACCTTGCAGGAGCTAGGTCAAGGCATTCGAGAACTTTTGGTGAAGGCCTATCCAGAGGTCCCAGAACAGGCTAGGGAACGCATGGGAGTCAACCATTTAATTGATGCCATTGACAGTCAGACGATGAGAGAGGGCATACACCGTGCCCGACCCAAACGTCTGGAAGAGGCCATACAGGCCTTTTGAGACTATCGAGAGGTATAGAAGTGTAGAGCGAAGGCCGGCAAAATTTGCCAGGGCCATCGATTCCACTGAGGAGCAAAGACTTCAGCGACTTGAGGAAAGTCTTGCTGAGCAGATGAGGAAATTTGAAGCGCTCTTCGAGGCAGTTAAGAGCCTGACCGGACAGAGTGAGGTGGCCGGGGCAAGGTTACCTACAAAACTCACGGTAAAGTCAACAGGGGAAATAAGGTGCTATAATTGTAAGGAGCCGGGGCACTTTGCCCGGGAGTGTTCTAAGCCAAAACAGGGCAATCGGCGGTCGGGAAACGCCGGTCGGCCGGCTATGGAGCCCACAAGCCGGCCGCAGGAAGACAAAGGGCTATTAAGAGACAAAGGGAAGACCTTTTAGTAAGAGACGTCAGGAGGCAAAAGGGCAGAGATGGACAAGAGATAGATTCAGTGTCCGAGCCCGGTCCTGCACCACGCCTTGGATTATTTGTTGATGGGCTAGTAAGAGGAGCTAGAGTAAAGTTCCTGGTAGATACAGGATCCACAGACACGTTGATCCAAAGTTCGGTCTATTACGAGATCGACAAGGAGCAAAGACCCGTTCTAGAAACGGGGAGGCCAAATGTACGACAGGTTGATGGCAGTCAATTGTCAGTACTTGGCGTTGCCTGGGTAGACATATAGGTCGGGAGAACCGTTTGCCCGGTAAAGGCAATTTTCGCTGACATTAAGTGTTCAGGCATATTGGGAATGGATTTCCTCGTGCCAACGCATGCAAGATTAGATTTTCAATCCCTAGAACTGGGACTGAATGGAGAGAAAATTAAATGCAAAAGTAGTGCAGGGGAATCCTTCGTTGGTAGAATTCTGTTGGCCGAGACCACCGAAATCCCGCCTGAGTGTGAGGTTGTTGTGCCGGGAAACATTGCTAAACCTTATGAGGGATTGTGTGGTCCCGCCGTGATTGAGCCAGTGGATGAATGCGGGGAACTGGCCAGTAGAGGTTTAGTGGTAGCGAGGTCTCTTGTTAAGGCAGAAGGAGAGAACCTCCATGTGAGGATTCTAAACCCCACAAAGAATAAAATGGTTCTCCGGCGAGGGACTACAGTAGGACACATTTTAACTGTTGAGGTTGAGCAGCCGCACGATAGTAGAGGTTTAGGTGAGGTTCATGGAAACCTCCCTGCTTATTTACATAAGTTGTATGATCGTAGTAGGGAGAAGTTGGATAATGAATATCACGCTGAGGTTTTGAAGTGCCTCATCGAGTTCCAAAATGTTTTCTCCTCAGGCGATCATGATATTGGCCTTACGAATGTGGTCCAACACCATATCGATACGGAAAATGCCAAGCCTGTGAGGGACAGACTTAGGAGGCACCCTGTCGCTCAGCAAGGAGAAATTGAGAGGCAAGTCAGAGACCTCGAAAGGCGGGGTGTAATTGAACCATCAGACAGTCCCTGGGCAGCAAACATTGTCCTGATTCGGGAAAAAGGATGGGACTCAAAGATTCTGCGTCGATTATAGGCGGCTGAATGCTCTCACAGTCAAGGACGCATACCCGGTCCCCCGAATTGAAGATACTCTAGACGCCCTTTCGGGCGCTCAGTGGTTTTCCACTCTGGATCTTGCATCTGGTTATTGGCAGGTTGCTCTTGATGAAGATGCCAGCCAGAAGTCCTCTTTTCTTGTCCGTAGCGGGTTTTCGTTGGAACTGCATGCCTTTCGGCCTCTGCAATGCGCCCGCTACGTTTGAGAGACTGATGGAGAAGGTACTGGCTGGTCTTCAATGGGACATCCTGCTGATATACCTCGGTCGAGACATACCTCAAGAGATTGAGCGTCTACGGAAAGTATTTTCCAAGTTAAGGCAGGCTGGACTCAAACTGAAGCCCAGCAAATGCCATATCTTTCAGAGATCGGTCAGGTACTTGGGGCATATAGTATCTGCTAAGGGAGTTGAAACAGACCCTGACAAGGTCTGTGTTGTGGAAGAATGGCCCGTCCCTGAGAATGTTGGAGAGGTTAGAAGTTTCATCGGTATGGCTGCCTATTATAGGAGATTTATCCGCGGGTTTGCGCAAATCGCTAGCCCCCTGCACGCACTCACTAGCAAGGCGTGTGAGTTCAGGTGGTCGGAGGCCTGCCAGCAATCGTTCGAAGAACTGAAGGAACAGCTTCAAAGTGCTCCAATACTATCGTACCCCGTACTGGGGAACGCCTTCATTTTAGATGTAGATGCCAGTGGAGACGGCATAGGTGCCGTATTGTCCCAGGTACAAAGTGGGGAAGAGCGGGTACTGGCCTATGCTAGCAGGAAGCACTTGAGGGCTGAGCGGAATTATTGTGTAACTCGCCGGGAGCTCTTGGCCGTGGTGTGCTATCTGAAGTATTTCCGACAGTATCTTTATGGGCAGAAGATCACTGTTCGGACAGACCATGCAGCATTGCGTTGGTTGCTAAATTTCAAGCACCCAGAGGGCCAAGTTGCCCGTTGGCTAGAGCGAATCTCTGAATTTGACATGACAATCGAACACAGGCCTGGGAAAAAGCATGCAAATGCAGATATAGACCGGCAGCCCAGAGGGTTTTGGTTAAACGAACGAGGTACCAACAACCGAGGGCAGGAACATTTAGGAAGTGACCTAGTATTTGCAGATCTGGGCGTCTGCCTGGGTCCCTCTGCTGCGTTTGACCCCTGGGGACCCCCGAAGGGGGCCACAAATTGCGCTGGATCAAACATTCGAGGTAGTACCACATGAAACTAAGTTTAGATGAAAGAGCACATCACACAGAGTACGGAATGGCCCTTGCCAGACGAATTTTCTGCTGCAAAAGTCCCGCCAGACGCCCGCCAAAATCTCATTCCATATAATAAATGCAAGATACAACGGCCGTCGACAAACGAGTCCATTTATTTTGAACGGGTAGCTTTGACATACGGCTGTTCTGTGTTTCATCCGGCGTAAATCTGGGAGCGCTGTGTTGAGTGGAGCTCTCGGGTTCTGGGCTGGCCAAAAACAACTTTTGACACAGTATCCATACCAAAATAAGAACTTTCTTAATTCAGCTTTTGTCCATTTCTTTGCGAATTCACTGAAGAAGGGGCAAGAACCGGTGGGGTTATGTACAGCGCAAGATCTTCTTGATTGGTCACCATGGGTTACAATGTATGTACGTTAGTACCTATAAATACTCAATGTAGGCTACGTGTAATGATTAAGTGTAAATTAAAATGACTATACTGTATCATTTTCCACCGTCAAAAGTTGCATCGGCGAAACTGACCACTGCTATAGGGCGTATCCAAATAAGCAAACACAACAAACTTTTCATCGATGATGAGCGCGGATTCTCGAACATTGATCCTTTTCGCGCGAACAAAAAATTTACAGAATATTGTAATACACAAAATTAAGTTGTTTATGTGGTTATCAGAGCATCCTTTCACTCCAAATTCCCTCCAAACCGCTTTCTGTAAAAGCGACGCGCGACGAATTTACACACAAAAAGGCTGTGTGTGAATATCCACCCTCATTATTGATGATAATTGGCCGTCTGAACATGCCCCGGGAACATGCCTATAAAATTAGATGAATTGGAGATGCACACTGATTATTTTCGCGTGTTGTATGCAAATTTGACGCGCGTTGCTTGACGAAGATGCGGGATGGAAGGAATTTGGAGTGCGGCATGGAATGAATTACAAAAGTCATGTAGGCCTACATGTAGATAAATTGGATATGCACACTAAACTTTTTTTCATGCACACTGAACTTTATTTACGCGTTCTGCATACAAATTTGACGCGCGCTGCTTGAAGAAAATACGGCCAGGAATTTGGAGTGAAGCTACGCACAAGAATGTCCTAGTTATTCTGGGATTTGCAGTGAGTCGGCTCATACAAATTCTCTGCGTGTATATAGCATTTTGTCGATATGCAGTGACGCGCGTCAAATTTACCCGCTTTTAAAGCCCGGCGCACACTTTTGCGATTTATCGGCCTATCGGCCCACATGACCGGAAAGGTTTGGGCTGGAATTTCGGGCTGGTCTGATCGTACATGAACCGGGACAAATCAAAAATGTTTGTTAGATTTTTCTGTATCATCCGATGGTTTGGTAATAATCTGGTTTTTGGCCGGTAAATCACAAAGGTAAATCGGCGGGGTTTATATTGGGTGGATTCACACTGAGCCTAAAGCGTGTCTCTTTGAAAAATAAATTAAGCCGTAGGCCTATGGAGGGAAATGAGTCATTGACAATCACAGATCTACACATTAATGTGCCAAGCACAGAATTTATTTACTTTTGTAAAATGAGTTACCAGCCAATTATTAGCCTATATGGCAAATTGGGTTTTTAGAAACATTAGCAAAATAGTAATAACAACAAAATCACATAACATCACATTTTGGCTGGCGGGACATTTTAGCAAAATAAAGCAAATACAATATTTTGTGCTAAACAGCGCCATGCAATTGGCTCCTGGTCACCCAAAAGCTCAACACTGGCGCATACATTACGCGTCAAATGTCAGGCGTAGCACACCAATTTTGACGTGCAAAGATTAATTTAAAGACCTGTGTGTATATTTCGATTCGGGACGCGCCTTGTTAGCCCGCGCCGCAATATACGCACATGTATCTCTGTTTACAGCGCTCCCAGAACACCGAACAGCCGTATGTCAAAGCTACCCGTTCAAAACAAATGGATTCGTTTGTCGACGGCCGTTGTATCTTGCATTTATTATATGGAATGAGATTTTGGTGGGCGTCTGTCGGGACTTTTGCAGCAGAAATTTCGTCTGGCAAGGGCCATTCCGTACTCTGTGTGATGTGCTCTTTCATCTAAACTTAGTTTCATGTGGTACCTCGAATGTTTGATCCAGCGCAATTGTTGGCCCCCTTTGGGGGTCCCCATGGGTCAAACGCAGCAGAGGGACCCCGGCAGACGCCCAGATCTGCAAATACTATATCACATCCTAAATGTTCCTGCCCTCGGTTGTTGGTACCTCGTTCGTTTAACCAAAACCCTCTGGGCTGCCGGTCTAATAGCCTTTCCCGGAGGCCCTGCAGGCAGTGCGGACTCCAGGCTGAGGTTGATACCGCCGAACAACCAGCTGAGGTTGTTGGCCACTTGAAGAAAACCGATGGATTTGTGAGAGGCATTCTGGTTAACCCGACTTTGACACGTGAGGCCTTGAGAGAGGCACAGCTAGTTGGCTGACAAGACTACTGAGTGGGTCTTGTTGGCAAAGGAAGGAGGCAATGATCGCCCTGAATGGAGTGCGATTTCTCATTCCTCAAAGATATACA